>JABCKH010007679.1:0-48147 GCA_018851285.1 Lyophyllum semitale | reverse complement strand
TACAGGTACATATAACCAGTGGCATTGAAGAGCAGGAGAGTTATCAGTTGTTATCTCTCAGACATCAACATTTGCGCGAGTTTCGATCAGGTCGGAAAATTATGTAATAAATATTAGATAATAAGTTACTAATAATTTCTAACTGCTGCTAGACTAGTCCGGGCTAACTCCGAGTCAAGGACAAGTCAGGTACGGAACTACCGTCTTAACGGAGGTCGAAATTCAACCCACCTGATGTTTGCCTCTGGTGTGCGGTGTTCAGCATGATATCGAAGCCAAATCCACGACCGAATCCTGGGCTCAGCCAGTCGAGCTTTCCCAGAGGCGTGTGCGTATAACCATGCTCAATAACGATCGACCATATCACGCACCTAGAGAAGAACACCATCATGAAGGCACCGGCATACATTACCATGCTCGTCACTTGATGTTTGTGTTAACCGGAAAGCGGTTCAAACGGACCTTGAACAGTACGTTGAGCGTCGAGGAAGAAACCAAGAGAGTGGCAATGACACTTGTAATTGCGCTAAGAAATGACCCAAGCGCGCGTGACCGAACCTTTAGAAATATTAGAAGGGAACTTGCATGTGCACGGTAGAACTCACAGAGAAGTAAAGCGTCAGATAGGTTGAGGCAAATCCCCAATAGAACCAACTGCCTTAAGAATTGAACAGTTAGTATACGAATAAAACACCGACATGACAAGTGCTGAAAAAGAGTGGTGTTAGATACCCTATATTTTAGATGTAAGCGTCCGACCCAGAATCTCGAGTTGTTCGCGGCTTGACGTAGCGGTGTCGACCTTGACCTTGGTACGATCCTCTCGCTAAACCTTCTCAGGGTTGGAGATAGCAAGGGGACTTGGTAGAGCTAGTACTTCAAGAATGACGAACGCCAACAGGGTTGCATACGTGACCGACTGTAAAAGCTAGCCAGATGGCCAAATAGCATCCCCGCCTTTTGTGTTCAGGATATGATCAGACAATGGCTCCCTGAAGGCGGGATTGGCGCTTGACCTCTTACGATGAAGAAAACCCAACCAGTCCTGCCCAATACAGTCCTGCAGAGATACCGCGGATTGCTGCAAAAAAACACAAACCATTGCTGTTTACAAACGATTCCAACTGATTGAGACAAGGTAGATCAGGAAGGACATACGGTTCCATATAATCTAGAACTAATAAATTGTTAGATATCTACACAAAGTAAGGGAAAGAGGAGAAAGGTTTACACAAGGCAGCGGAATAAGGAGACCACCCCAGTGTTCCGTATTTTTGACTCAAATCTTATCGACCACCAGAGCACTCTGGATGCAAAGAAGACCCATATGTAAACGCAAAAACAATTATGCAGTTCGATGTGAATGACTGATCCCAATCGCCGGTGTGTAACATACGGATTGGCAGCGCCGCATAAACGGACTTGATTAGTCACAACGATGGCAACGAATGTCAAATGTACTTCACGAGATATGGTTGAAGGACGCCGCCTGCTCCCAAACTATTCGTCGCATTCCTGAGAGAGAAGTTCCATAAGTCGTGGCCTTTGATGTCAGATGATGCTCGAAGACTCTGTACCGTAGCCCAGGGCCGTCAGGGAATGTAAATATAACAACCAAGAGACAACGCACTTGAAACAGAGTGCTTCTGTAGAAGGTCCGTTTCAAGCGACGGCGCCGCCCTTGACATGTTGTTTAGATACGGAACTGCTTGCCATAACGTTGCGAATGGTAGGATGGGGAGAGAAGAGTGGACATGCGTCGAGAGATCTGCGGTTTACATGATATACGCGCTGCGTTCACCATTGTGATAGATATTAGCCTAGCCCTAGCCCTAGCCTGGTAGATGGCAGCGTAGGACGACATTTTCGGGGCGGTCGGATTCCGACATCCGATCCAAACGTGTTTGCAACAGGCGTTGGAACCAAACATGTGGTCCAATTTTGAGTGAGTCGTGACCACAGACCAAGTCTTAGTCGTTCTTCCAATTCGCGTTCCATATGTCGACCGGGACGCATAGGCTTCTCTGAAATGCGAGGATATCATATTCGCGTCATCGTCCAACCTAAAGCAGGAATACCTCAGTTTCAGCCCCAGGCAGCCGATACCTTTATTCCCTCACGTTTATTCCAATACTTGCCGTCTCACAAACCCAATACAACCAGCCGCAGGAACGCCCTTTTCAATTCCCGGAACAAGGATTATAGGTTTGGACCTATTCGAATTGATTGGATAGACTTCGAGGAGATGAGTAAAGCGTCATATACGTCTGGCAAGGAGAAAGAGCATGGCCGAGGTCCGCATTCTTCACTTCCGTTCAATTTGGCCTGACAGTCATGCCAGTGTAGGGACCGTCGAAGCCACTTTTATTCCTCATATACGTACTAAATCTGGATCCACGAATCTGCCAGAAGGTACGGTCCATGTATTCCGAGACGCAGAAAGCAAACCGGCCCAGGAAGAGCTTGAGTCAATCGCTTCGACATCAACTATTGATGATACGGACGGCGTGATGCTTGGAGTTCTAGCAGTCCCATCATGGATGACCCCGTCAGATTTTCTGGCATTCGTCGCTCCAGCAGCGGAGGGTATGGCGCATCTTCGTCTTATTCGGTAAGTAAAGGAGTTGATGACCCAGCCTATATCATTTTTACAATGTATTTCTCTCAGTGATTGTTTGCCAAACCGCTCCATCGTCGTCATCAAGTTTTTCAATCCCACTGATGCCGCCGAGTTCGCTGAAGCTTACAACGGAAAGCCCTTCAATTCTATGGAGGTTTGTCCTTGATGATTCTACATATAATCTTCAACCCACACTCCTATTTAGCCCGAAATATGCAATGTAGTGCGTGTATTATCTGTCGTCATCGATACGGAAGACTCTGTCTCCCAAGCCATCTCCCGACTTGGTTCTGCTCAGCCATCGATATACGAACTCCCGACATGTCCCGTGTGCCTTGAGCGGATGGACTCAGCAATTACTGGACTTATTACCGTGCCATGTTCCCATACATTCCATTGTACATGTCTAAGCAAGTGGGGAGACAGCCGGTGAGTCCTATCTCTTTCTCTGTCGTGTACGTGCTGTCTACTAACTTCAATTCAGGTGTCCAGTTTGTCGATATTCCCAAACACTGCAATCATCTCATCCCACCTCGTCATCCGCACGCTCGAGTATTCCGATCCCTTTCGCTAACCCCTCCACGCCTACCCTTTCTTCGTGCTCTTCGTGCTCCTCGACCACAAATCTTTGGATCTGTCTCATTTGTGGAAATATCGGCTGTGGGCGTTATGGAAGGGCACACGCGCATGCACATTATGAGAACACCACTCATCTCTATGCCTTGGAACTCGAAACTCAGCGTGTGTGGGACTACGCTGGGGATGGATATGTCCACAGGTTGATTCAGAACAAGGCAGATGGGAAGCTGGTGGAGCTTCCCAGTGCCGCGTCATCAACAGGTATTTCACCAAGAGATGGCGGTTTGGGCCCCAGTCAAGCAGACGCCCTGAGTGCCGAGAAGATCGAGGCTATTGGAATCGAGTATTCGTATCTTCTGACCTCACAGTTGGATTCTCAGCGATCATATTACGAGGAGCAGGCCACCGAAGTGAAAGGTCAAGTAACCGAGTTGAGAGGCATAGTGGAGAGATTGAGCCTAGAATTTGAGAAGGAGCGGACCAGTGCCAAAGAAGAAACACTGCGGAGGGCCGAAGAGGAGCGGATACGATTAGCGGAGGTGCTCAAGGACAAGACGAAGGCAGAGGCTCGTGCCGAAAAGGCGACGGAGCTAGCCAGGAAACTCGACAAGGAGTTGAAAGAAGAACGGGCGGTGAGCGGAGGTCTGATGAAGAATATCGGGAAGATGAAGGAGAGGCTGGAACAGACTGACGAGGAGCAGGCAGGGTATCTCACCAAAGTTCGTGACTTGGAAGATCAGTTGAGAGACGTGATGTTCTTTCTGGAAACTAAGACGAAGATCGAGAACGGGGATGGGCCAGAAGCTGAATTAGCTGGAGGCTCAGTTGAGGTCCCCGCACCTCCTCCGAAAGTTGATACCAAAAAGAAGAAATCACGGAAGCGGTAGTGATATGTTTAGCTTTAGAACCCCACTCTTTCATCCACTCTTTCATCACACATTGGCTCGCCAGATTTTTCTTGTAATACGCGCTCAACATTTGACAGCCATTGATATCTTACTGTACGAAAACTTGTAACCTCCGCTCTAGATGGTAGTAGTAGTATCGAGCCAATTGCAAAGGGAGCGATACTCCGATTGTGGTACGTTATGACTCGAAAGACCTTCTGTGTATGACAGTAACTCAGCTCGCTGCAGAGGTCAACTTGATGACACAGAATGGCTACCCCAAGCCCTTCGCGACGTCCAAAAAGTTACCTTTCGACGTTTGGGGCGAGGTGTTCTTCCATTGTTTGCCCCTCGACGACTTCATTCAACCTTCCGCCTTCACTGCACCACTGCTTCTCTGTCAAATAAACAGGGCTTGGAGAGACCTCGCCCTGTCAATGCCAAGATTGTGGTCCTCCTTGTCTGTCAAGATTGGACGGAATGGATGCATCCCAAACACAAAACTCGTCTCCCCCTGGCTCTCCCGAGCAGGCGCTCACCCGCTACGCATATCTTTAACCATAGACAGGAGGCCCGGATTTGGCGCATTTACGAATGCAGACACTGCTCTCCGGTCTGTGATCCCATTCTTTTCAACATGGAACCGCATTGTGATCAACTTCGGGCCCTTCCTCACCCTCACTTCCCTTTCCCTCCTTCCTGACACGATCGCGCCACAATTCGATTCTTTGGGTCTATACCTTCCTGCCTCCTATGAGGAGGCCAGCAGTCATATGAGTCTGGTTTTCAACCGCTCACCTCGCCTTCGCGAGTTGAAGCTCACGACCGAAGTAACGGGAAAATATATCCCCAATCTCAAGGTCCCTTTTGGTAGCTTAACCTCATTGGTGTTGTCAATGGCCGTCTTCACCCTAGAAAACTGCTGTGAAGTCGTTGAACAGTGTCCCAATCTCGTCACTCTTCAGCTTGACAACCTAGAAGGGAATTTCCAACAAGTGCGAAGCGGACCACCGGTAGTTTTGCAAAACTTGCAGACACTCAGTGTGTCCAGTACCTCTCAGCAGATGAATGTCTTCTTCGACACCTTCACGTTTCCATCGCTCCTTGACGTCTCATGTCTCATCCTATATTCCTTTCCAATGCACAGCTTTCTAAACCTCGTTGGACGGTCGTCTTGCTCTCTGGCCTCCCTTCAATTAGCCGCGAACATGACTGAGGAGGATCTCTTGCAATGCTTGCAGAGGTGTTCCTCCCTCAAAACACTCTTTCTCGAGAGTACTAATGAAGGATTTGTCACTGATCGGGTGCTGGAGAGTTTGACGTTTGACAACTCGGGACCCTCCCTTTGTCCAATGCTCGAAAGCATTGCATTGGGGGAAGCCTGTATTTCCTCCTCTGATGGGAAGCTGGCACGCATGATCGAATCGCGATTCATAAATCGCAATTCAAGCACAAGCTGCCTTCGGCGTGTGTCGGTGAGCATCGGGTCAGGTTACACGCAGGATATATCTCGTTTGGAGGAACTGCAAGCGCAGAGGTTCCATGTAACGTTGGAGTAACTCGTAAATTCATCATTCGTTAATGTTCGACTCGACTTGTGTCTGAGGAATAACCGACATACACGAAACGGACTGCTCGTCGTTCTGCGAAACCTTCAGACGTGCAATTCACACAGCGTGCTTCAGTCAGCTTCCAACAATATCACTTGTAGGATATCTCGCGTTTGGAAGTATTGCAAAGGCAGGGTTCGCTGTGATATTAAAATATCGGTAAATCGATCGTTCTATCTCCAGCTCCGTACAAACTTTGTTCACGATGTAGGAGCGGGCATCAGGACAGAGCAGAACACAGGATATGCCATATGCCCAGACAGACCTCATTTATTACCAGATGGAAAAAAAAAAGAGACAATGTAGATGTACACTAAAATGATCGGGTGTGAGGAGAAACATTCTCGGCGAAACGAGGGTGAGAAGCAATGAAGCGTGCTCCGCCGTGCCAGGCGGCGGTTGGTAAATGAGTATGCTAAATTATACAGGACAGCGAATGTCATGATGGATAAATAGTATATGCATATTGTGCGGTGTGATGAAAGATAGCGAAAAGAGAGCATTACGAGACAGGGACTGTCAGTCGTGTTTGCACCGTCGGGAATGCAGACGACATCGGCGATACCTGTGGGTTGGCGTCGTCGGAATGTGAGTGAAGATGAGCTGGAACACTGCTGTTCGGTGTTGGTGGCACGTTGCCAGGCTGACCAACTTTGCCGATGAACCATGACTATGGGAAGAAACGTCAAATCTGAGCAACAGGACGTAGCTCTTGAAAAATGACGCACTGGCACCCAACCACGGTCTCCACCGTCCTCCTTCACGGCCTAATGAAATACGAATAACATAAGACATGGTCAAATCGGTGAAATAAAAGTAGACGTACATATGACCAATGATTGTACCTCTTGAATACTCTCAGCGCATCATCCTTGACCAAGTCAAGCTCTTCGTCTCCTTTCTTTTGGTAATCCATTAATGCAATACCAGGGAAACTGGTCGAAATGATGCTCAGTGGCAAGATCGGAGTCTTTGAGATGGGCGTTGACGGCGGCGATCCGGATGTGGAACCACCTTTCGCCGCTGTAGCTTCTGCGATGGCAGACGCGACGGGGACATTGGTCTCCAACAAACATCCAGCTGGCACCCAACCTTGTTTATCGGGTTCGACAATGCCAGAACCCGTTGGATCGCGTTGGACTATCCACCATCCACGAGCACGAGATAGGATAACAAATGTATCTCCCCTAGAACGCCACAGCGTTAAAAGCGCTAAAGAGAGGAAACCCCACGAAGAGAGCTTACACAACGACATCGAACTCATCGTCCTGCTCAGCCATGTAAGGATATATGGCTACAGCATACGATACCGTATTAGTCGACACGGGTACATCTCTTGCACTCATGCTCGCACTTGCGAGCGGTGGTTCGGGTGATCTTGATCTTGACTTTGCAGCGTCATGTTCAGAAGTCGAAGCCCCAATCGTAGTACCGCTCATATTTGTAGCAGTCGATGCGGTTGACGAGCGTGGTGCGTGCGTACTCGCCGAGCCAGGTGTCTGTGATATGTCATCCCCCCTTGCGCCCATGTCAACGGCAGGTGACGAGATGCTGGGTTCTGGCCATCCAGGCTGTGGGCTGAGGGAAGATGCCAGAGGCGTTGGGGTGGATAGATCTTGTACCTCCAATCGTGGAGGCCGATTTATTGTCCTGGAAGTGGATGGATTTTTCGAATGGCCGTACGTTGCGGATGTAGCAGTAGAGTCGGTGGTCATTATGGATGAAGCCTTCCGGGCTGCATGCTTCTGTTGAGCGACGGCTATCGGTGAACGAATATCTTTGATGTGCTTTAACATAAACACCGGGTTTTTTTTCGCATCCTTGAGCTTTTGGAAAAGAAGAAGGGGTTTTTCGTCGTAGGATAAGCAGCGTTCTATTCGGTTTCCTAGGAACGGCAGCCAGTCAGACAGTCAAACAATTTATGGGCTTAATGAACGTACCTGGGGAACCATAGCAGATGAACATCGCGTAATTTTGCCAATTATCATTATTGATGCGATACTTCTTGAGAGCGGCAGGGAGAACTTTCCAGGTGGGATCCTCCAAAGTGACCTTGAAGCTCTTGTTGAGGTTTTCTGAGCTTTCTTGCCGGTGTGGCTTTGGTGGGCCTTGGCCCGGGTTGCCTTGATCGACAATGGGTAGGGGTGGAGGGCGTGGCTTCTCGGAAGAAGCGGTCGATGTATGAGAGGCCGCGCCTAGCTGAGAGGGTCCAGGATTGCGGCCCAATGGAGGGATGTCATGTTCCAGCTGTTGCGGGGAGGGATGCGGGGATTCGAGAGTATGATCAAGCTTGGTGGGTGATGATTGTGGCTTGACAAACTGGGCCCATTTAAACGATGACTGCCGATTGAGTGGGCTAGGCTCGTCCTATGATAATGAGGTGTTGGTTTAAGTCCAAAACCGAAGGAAAAGAACGACGTACGGATCGCGTTAGTGAGTTCCTGATACTGCTAAATTCGTCCAGGAGGGATTGTAAGCTGCTATTTAGATTACGATTGTCTTCCTCCAAAGTGCGTATCCGTTGAGCTGCATTGAACATTGTGGTCACACACAAATTTACTGAAAGCGAAGGGTTGAAAAGTACCCTGTTCGTTCATCATGGTGTGTAGGCCATCAAGGGATAGGTTTTCCACACGCTCTGAAACCTCCGCTGGTAGTGCATGTAAGATAAACATTGGTAGAATTGTGGAAAGTGCATACACGGCGGCACATAGTGATCCGAATCGATAGGAACGTCGTGCGCGATTTTGACTAAGTATACAGCCTTGAGGATAGCCAGCCTCTGGCCTATGGTGGCAATTCCAATCGCCTTCAGCCCCTCCTGGTCAAGCATACACAGCACATCTCCAGAAATGGTGTGTTCTGGGCGCAAAATGAGACAGTGGTGTCAACAAGGAATAGAAATGACGGAACCTCGAATTTGGCTTTCATACTGAGGATAACCAAGGCTGGTAAACCAATTGTGGACGTCAGTTTCGTCCCAGTCCATGATAAGACGGTCTCCCATGGGTACGTCCATGATGGAAAGAAGGGAGAGGTTGGAGGAGAAGTTGTGGAAGAGACGGTGTAGGACGGTGTAGCCAAGTCGAAAGTCACGTGTCCAATCTAGCACAACCTTTGCCATTGCCAAGGTTGGCGAGATCCCTGCGTCTTATGGAGGATCCGTGGGCCAATGCTTGGGGAGAGCCCGCTAAGCCTGTCACCGACCCCCAGACTACCTGGTCGCAGTCTTCGAAACTCTCAGTCAGTGGCCTCAGTGATGCAGAGGACGACATTGCTGTGCCCTCATGGGCAACTAGTGCCGATGTTCCCTCAGAAGATCAGACTACACTATGGCACCCTAACCTGCCACCCGCGAAGGAATGGGTAATATCCACCTATGAAGACCTTCCACTGGGAAAGCCCTCATCCGACTCAATATCTGAACCAGATCGTTCTCCGTCACCAGAGGTTACTGAAACGACCGCTTCGTCACCAGTGTCTTTTCCAGAATCGCCTAAACAACATCTGGATTATATCTCCCGGTCGGATGATGTGATTCGATCTGACAACCGCTCATCCGCTCCAGGCAGTCCTGATGCATTTGGAACGTTCGAAACAGGTCTTGACGCCGAGGAAGCTGACCCATGGACCCAATCTATTGTTTCATCCGACGCTCAGGAGCCTGACACTCAGGGAGGGGATGTATGGGTTCCTTCGTGGGGGGCATCTGACAGCGCAACAGAAGTCCAGCCAGGAGGTAAATCTATCGATGAGTGGGAGGCAGCCAGGCAGCAAAAGGAGAGGCAGGACCAGCATGTTGTTCGTCTGTACTTTATTTTATTTCCCTTCGTCCTCTGATCATGTCTTAGCCACCACACATACTCGCCTCTATCCTCGACGAGTTTCAGTCACTTTCAAGTGACTTGTGGCCTCCTGTAGCCGGCTCTTCTGGTGAAGAGAACATTGGCATAAGCGACCGACGGAGCGGTATCGATGGCGTCGAAGGGCTGTGAGTCAACTAAAATATCTCCAGGTCACCGCCCGCTGAATTGTGTTATTCAATCAGGACGACTATTGGTCATCGACTCATCCCGCAAGATCTGACGCTGCCGCATTATGTCCAGTTCTCTAAGACATTCACAGCAAAACATATGGGGGACTCTCTTCGACTCACGCGGCATGTACCGATAGCACATCTCAGTCCATTTGCGCTGTACCTAGCATCAAAAGGGTCAACTGCATGGGAGACTTCTGTAAAATCGCGAGTAGAGGTTATGACCGATGATTTCTTACCCCCAGGGTGGCGAGTGGTGGAAAAAGATAAGGAAGAATCTCCAGCTGCAACCGATACCAAGAAGAAAGGAAGTGGTGGACTGCTTTCATTCTTCGGTCGAAGAGCTCCAGCTGCTCCGCTCGAAACTAATTCGCGACGCTCCGAATCCCCCAGTCGAGCGCCACCCATGTCTACATCAGTTATCTCTTCAAACGCAGCCGTTCCTCCTGTCACAGCAGTATCGAGTGTCGACAGTGTGAAATCGTCACCGGCCGGGTCATCCACACCGGTACTGCTTGGATCCTCGGCAAGTTTAGCCATTTCGTCCGACTCTACGAATGCTTCTCCAGCGCAATCGTCGCAGCCGACTTCCGACCTGACCGAGCCGTCCGCTGTCTCCCGTTTTCTTACTCGCTTCTCCCGTGGTAAAACTACAACATCGAGCCCTCGTAACTCTCTTGCTCTGTCGACAGACGATCTTGAGTTCCTCTCAGACATGGTCCCGAGTGCGAATGACGAAGCTGACGAAGCTTCCCAACTCCGGGACCTATCTACCATGATTAGCTCATCTCCTTTGCCTACCGTCCTTCCTCCACCCCTTGCGCCTCCACCAAAACCAGCTCCGCGGAGAGTCACGTCGAATATGTCGTCGACTGCCTCAGGGCGCCCTCCACCTCACTCGGGCACTCACGATGACCTTTTTTCTCTATTTGACTCTACGTCAAGCTCAGGCAAGCGGAGCGTGCCCCCAATTCAGCGTGTCACCGACTCCTTTTCTTTGTCATTCACTCAACCGCCCGCAGGCACATCTACCATTCCTCCCCTACCACCGCCTACCCCAACTTCCTTCAGGGTAGACCCTCAAGGCACAGGCTCATCCACTTCTTCACGTAGTGTAGCCTCTCCGTTCGATTTTCCAATACCATCTACTTCACGATCGCAGTCTCCACTCCCGACTAAGCGAACACCAGTGGCAATTATGTCTATCGGATCTTCTTCCATCAATAACTCCCGTCCCCATTCCCCCCTACCTGCTCCGCCGATTCTGCCGCCTCCCCCTAATTCAAAGCCAACGACTGCACAACCTCTTCCACCCAAGGTACTAGACGAAGACTTTACCGACTTCTATTCTCCTCCGCCACCTCAGCCATCCCTACCGTCTGATACCAGCATGTCATCTATCTTCTCGGACAAAAGTCTCGTTTCAAATTCGTCAAGCATCAGTGCGAAGACGAAAAATGACTTCTTTGACGATTTTGATGACTTTATCTCGTCTCCAGTCCACGACCCTTCTCCGCCACGTCCACCGGCAAAGCCTACATCATTTGGACACAAGCCAATAGCGCAACAAACGCAAGTATCACCTCAACCTCCGATCAAGCACCCATCTCCGCCGCCCCGCAAAGTCTCTCGAGCAGCTGACCACCAACGCACGATCAGTTTGGTGGACATGGCAGTTGCCCGTCCAGGAATATGGCCAGCGGCCCCGACTCCGCTTCCCGAAGCTCGTCCTCCGCCCGTTGCTGCTCAGCCAACATCAACCACTGGGATGCAAATGCAGCAGGTAAACGGAAATCTGCTGGGACCATCTGTCTCATCGTCGAATTTGCCGCTCTCTTTTCCCCCTCCTCCGGGCTTCTCTTCCTTGCGTACTACCATGTCACCTTCGCCCCCACCCCAGCTGCGAATAGCCTCGCCGAATGAATTGGCGCAAAGCCGCCATCTACAGCCGCCTCTGCTGACGAAGGTTACTCCCTCGCCTGCCCCTGCTGCATCAGGGGGATTGTCAGCCCAGGATCTCTCTTTCTTTGAGGGAATGTAGGGAATAAATGGGGGTGTTTGCTTCAGCCATACAAGCGACCTAGTGCTGAACAATCAAGCTTGCACTACGCAGAAGAATATTGCATTATAGATCTATAGGCTGCGACCATGCTATACGCGTACAACCTATCTCTAATCACATCTGGTTTCGTGTGTATTTTTTGCAGCGTTCGACCAATAAACCCGATGATTACGTCTGGTATCATACAATTGGAGAACAGGAAGTTTCGGTGATCGCCTGCTACAACCAGTGTACCGCAAGCACAAGGCACATCCCGCACGAAAAGGTCGAGCCTCAGGTTGCATTGCTTCTGGAAATACGATCCATGCAACCAGAAGAATCGTTGCATACCAGTACGCCGCAAATTAATGGTCAAACTTGAAGTTGGAAAGCACTCTGGCGCAAATATACACACCACGAAATAGCTGCTTTATGATGGCGTCAACTTCAAGAATCATTGCTGAAGGATCGATAACCTCGGTTGAACTACATAACTAGGGAGTAGAGATGAACGATCCAATTATTTGAAATAACATATTATAGCAATATCAAGGAGCAACCTTTTAAGCGCCAATCCGTTCATTAAATTCAGTCCTATCGCCTATGCTGAGACGACTGTCCATACAAATAGAAATGGTGCGGGATGGAACGGTGAACTGGACTGGAGGGAGGAGATATGTGTCGACGGCTGAGTCTGGCAGAGTCCGGTAGTATACCAAGCGCACTGCGATGAGGAGGCGATTTGCGAATATACTGGAAATTGCATATGAGAAAGGTACACCGAATGCATTTATCATGACCTGAATTCGAGTATGAGAGGCCTTACATCAGCTTATTTGGCCATTCTTCTGCCAAACAAAGCCACGATCTCATCTTATCTTTTGATCGTTCACCATTACTGCTCGTCGTCGGCAACATCCGGGGGTTCTTGCTCACTGTGGGCAACAGTGAGCTCGCTTTTTTCACCATTCCCAGCTCATTTATCCTAGTTTCTTTTGTACATCAAAGTTATACATGTATTTACAGTGTCTATGGTGTATAATGCATTTATCCATGCCTCAGAAATGTGATAATGGGTAAAATACCTGTTGGGAGATCCTAGTAGTAAGACGGTGATCATGGCTGGTACAATTTTCATAAATAGCAACTAGCCACTGAAGAATTATACAACAATCATGAGTGAAGGCAGAAGTGAATTATAATACACTGAAGAGTTCGCTACTCGTGTCTCCGGATACGTAAAGAGAGGGAGGGATATAGAAACCCTTACAGCTTACTCACCCCCGTCCGCCCCACCACCTTCTCCGGTGCGAGATGCCTGGATCAAGGTCAGATCCTATATGCATACACTGCATCAAATAAGAAAGTTTATCTCATGGGATCAGCACTTACTTCTAGAGGCGTATGGTTCGGGGATGACGGGTCCTAAATTATGTCTCAGCTAGGTGAATGGAATTCTGCATAATGACATACGCGTCTCGGAAAATCTACGGTCGCGTTGATGAGAATAATCTGCAATGGCTGCTGTTGTCGTTAATGAAGCTGTTTCAGATCACTGCGATGTGTGAGAACCCTCGGACCAGACTCACGAGAGCTGCCGTAGCCTCCAGAAGCATGTCCAGGGTATGGGGGTGGAGGATAGGGTGGTTGAGATGTGCGGGACCGTGAGTCAGCTTGATGTTGTCTGAAAGTTGTAGTGGGCGGCAGATGCCGTGCCTCTGCTGGACTGGAATGTGGGATATACCCACGAGACGATGGTTGCTCCACGCCATTGATCGTGCGCACCTCTCTGCCATCAGCGTAGGTACGCGTTACATGCTCATTTCCCTAAGATAAATAATCAAAGGTCAAATCCTGAAGACAAGCGGATTGAGAAGGCGTGCACGTATTAGGAGCAGCACGTACATCCCAATCACGTCGTTGATGAAGGGTTTGTGTAACACCGTTGACCGTAGTCGTAACGACACGTTCCGATCTCCACTGTCCGCGATTGCCACCCGAGAATGAAGGAGGTTCGAAAGACGGAAAACCCATGAATCCAAACTGCCTGAAAGAGTCATCGAGGTCGTCAAGCACCATTCTGGGTAGTTCTGAATTAGGCCAGGGCCTTTCATGATATTGGCGGCGTGAATGGTGGGGGCGAGCATCCCCAAAGACAGTGTCGAACAGGGAGAATGGGTCACTGAACGCGAAGAATTGGTGGTGGTCCCCGAACATAGAGTTTCCAAAGAAACTGTTGCTCGGGAACGGGCGCTGTGAGTACGATCTGTAGTTGCCATCTCTACGTGGGAGAGGCGCCGATTCCGGTTCAGGCGGAGGCCAGACACCGTGCAGATCGTACACCTGGAGCCCCAGATGTACATTAGGGATGGAAACATGAGCGAAGACATTCAAACTGGCTCACTCTACGGTTCTGGGCGTTAGTCAACACTTCATATGCGTTGTTAACCTGTGCGTGGCAGGTACAGACGATAAGCAAACATCCACTATTCTACTATCCTCGCCATCTCACCTTTCTGAACAACTCTTCCGATGCAGCTTTCTCTTCAGGGGTCGTTCCGGGTGGGAGTCTGTCGGGGTGTGTCTGGAGCGCCTTCTTCTTGTAAGCCTTGCGAACTATGAAGCAACATTGCGGCCAGAGTCAGTCAATTGCCAGTCATGGGTTGCTCAGGTCAACGCACTCTGCTCTGGGGTAGCATCATTGGCTACTTCCAGAATTTCGTAAAGATTAGTCGCCATAGAGGGCAATGAGGATCGTTGTGACCATGAGTCCAGCAGCAGCTTTTAAAGGAATGTTCTGGAGTGCACGCGCCACACACACACCTTACACGTGATTTCATCTAATCCAAACAACAACATCGCGTCGCAAAAATGCTCGACGATCTACCAAGCCTCAATGCATCTTCAGGAGAGCATATTCTGCGCCACGGCGGCTCCTTCTTCAAGCACCGGGCCTGGTTCGATAACGCTTCACGATATTCAGACGGGTACTACGCTTGCCTCCTTCAAACAAACCAATGCAGCTCCACATTGCACTGCTTTTATTGAGTCCAGGAATGCACAAGGAGGGTTTATGCTAGCTGCACAACCAGAAAAGTCAATTTTGAATGTGTACACCTTTCAAAAGGTATGCTCTACCTCACCTGGAATGGCACCCTTCCCGATGCTTATGTTTTTACTTTCATTTAGGATCAAATCAGTTTGAAAATAGTCCTTCCAGAAAAATTGACGTGTATAGCGATGGACTTGCGGGGTGACTTTTGTGCGGGGGGTACTGCGCAGGGTCGGATTTACATCTGGGAGGTGCGTTGTCACATCTGTCAGACCTGGCACATGTTAGCGAAACTCTACAGGTTGCTTCTGGAATCTTGTATCGTTCGTGGGATGCGCATTATCGACAAGTGACGGTGCTTCGCTTCACCCTTGATGGCGTTGCCCTTATATCAGGTTCAGATGATTCTGGTGTGAGCGTCTGGTCCGTGGCTAGGTTAATACGGCCCTTACCAAAGTGATTACCACGACATGTATTCACTTTGCTGACGTTTTAAATTATCGCAGATTGCTAGACGACGAACAACAAAACGATCTCCCGCTGCCATACTGCACATTATCCGACCATACGTTACCTGTAACGGATATTGTCTGTGGTATTGGTTCATTTCCTAACTGCAGGGTACTCACCTCATCAGTCGACCACTCCGTCAAAGTCGGTGTGCTTTAAAATTCGCAGTCATACTATACTAAATGGGTCGTTCTGCTTAGCTTTGGGATCTTTCCTCAAGAAGTCTTTTGACCACATTTCAATTTCCTCGACCAATCTCATGTTTAGCCTGGGACCTGACGGAGCGAATATTCCTGGCAGCTTCTGCGGATGGTTCCATACACCAAATGAACCTTTTCCGTCAGCGCGACACAAAAACAGGTAGTCAAGTGATAGAAGCTATCGGTGGTGCTGGCGTCACCGATATCATCCGTGTTGGAGAGGAAAATCGCGAAGCACAAAAGAAGAGGCTAATATCTGTCGGGTGAGCCATACTTGTCCCTGGGTTGAATCGTTTACGACTAACGTTCCAAACTCGCAATTAGACAGCCGATCACTGCTATATCAATTTCCCTCACCTCATCCCACTTTCTTGTTGGCACCGAAACAGGTTTGATCCATGTATATGACATTCCCTCACACCAACTCCTTCGTACGATATCCACGCACAAGGGTCTTGCAGTAACGCATCTAGCGACCATGTTGAAACCTCCCGACCTCATCGGCCATGTAAACCTCAATTTGACTGTCGGCAGTACAGCCAACGCCAAAGACATTATCCCTGTTAAACCTCTTTCGCCGTTTCAGAGAATGAGAGACCCAAAAACGCGAGAGGCGCACGAAGTTGCAATTCTCCTGCCTGCACAACGCACTGTTCGTATGCATTCCCATTCCCTACCACTCTGAAACACGATTTAAACTTCTTATCCCTAAATTTGTAGGCTCAAGATGATGAGGAATCTACTTACGAAACCGACGAACTATTCCGGGATCATGCGTTTTTCGTACAACCGTCAACGGTTGTGGCTGCTCCTGGAACAGACAACTTGTCTCTCAGATCAAAAGTGGATGATCTAGAGGCGGAGGTTACACGATTGCAGGAACAATTGGGCAAAGCGAAGACGGTCAACGATGTAATGTGGGATACAGTTGTTCAGCGGGCTATTGGTCTGGACAAAGACAAGGAAGCCATCGACGGCAGTGATGGAGAACGAAGACGGAAACGAGGGAGGACTTGACTGGTATGGTTACTTCATCACCTTCAGATAATGATGTCTTTATCTTTAAAATCTTACATAGGGCCCCATCTCGAAGAGGCCCGCCGCTGAGAGCTGTGGCCTTGATCCTCGACTGGGTATCAATTCAGTCTGCCCGTAATAATGTTATCATGAATCCTCTGGGAGCATCTCGTCCTGCAAAGATGCGCGCGGCCAAATGCAAACCTGTCTCTCATGGCCAACCTGCGAAGAATGGTTTAGACCTCGCGAGCTCTTTGGCAATTGGTCCTTGTCATCTTTAGTTCCGTTAGGGCTGCCTAGGTCTACTGGGATCTCCTGACGCTGGCAACTGATCGTTTCCGCCCAGCTTGCTGGCGCCTCAATTGAATTGCATCACAACGCGAGTTGGCTCGCTGACTCGGAGATGCGATGTAACCATACCTGATAAATGGCCAAAATGGTTAAGTATCACGGGTCTGCCTCAGAAAGCCCAGAGTTCACAACATTGGGCAGCCTGGAGGACCTGGCATCAGTGGCTAAGTCAGGAATATCCAGTGGACACGATGGGATGAGCGATAAAGTGTCGTCCTCGTTTGAAGCAGAGTCGGCTCGTGATGAAGAGGGAAAATGAGTGGAATTTTGATTCATTGGCGGCATCCACGGAACGACATTAGTAGAGCCATATGCATCGTACACGATATGTTAGATCCACCATCTAACAAGTGGAGCTGCAGTAACTTGAAACAGGCACGAAGGTAGATAAAATAAAATACCATATGCTGATCAGTCCGCATTATTTAGAAGCGTATCAAGTCTCGCCCAAAAATCCCTGGAAGAAAATTGAACATATATTCATGAAGACTCCGGGGCGACCTACAGTTGAGAAACCTGCATTGTGGCATAGTCAACCAGAATGTGTAAGTTTCAGATAAGATAGGCGAACTCACCAGTAGAAGGGTACCAGCACTCTTCATAGCGATATTAGATTCGACATCCAGTCAACCGAGAAAGAGATTTACCTGTTTTTCACAGACAAGGTCATCGTGAAATAGGCACTTCGCCACAATAGCCATGCTAGACGGCCAGATTCCTTCGACATGAAACCATCTGTCCCGGGTCGGTCATAGATTGCTTTCCTGCACATAGCACCGTCAAAGCTTTCGGACCCAATGGGAAATGAATGGATGACAAACCAGTCGCCAATATAAGCCATACTTCCAAAATCCTTGAATTCGAAAGGCTTTGGAATGGGTTGGTCTTTTGCAATGTTATTTAGCGCCTTCACAAGGTATTTCCCTTTCTGGGAGGCCACTGAAAACAATTTAGGGTCACAAGGTTGTGTATCAAGAAAAAATCCCGACCTTGTGCGGTTGCAGGAAGAGGAGTACCGTCAATGATACCACAATCACCGATAACCCATACCTCCTCATTGACTATTCCATCGTTGTTGATAACATTTAACCGCTCATCCGTGAGTAGCCTGCGAAGCAAATGAATACAACACGGTAACTCCACGAATCAAAGAACATACCCAATTGACCTTTCGTGCTTCTTCATCTCTGTAATAGAGCTAATTAATGGATTGGGAGCCAATCCCGTACTCCACACTAGGAGACCAAAAGGGACTGGGGCAGATGATCAAAGGTGATTACGGAACATGACTTGGCTTCATACCTTCTCCCTGCTCCTCGACGAACATTTTAGCCTGCCAGCGTGAGTTCCTTGTTGGGAAACGGCAAGAGAATTAACCCACTGGTCCAACCTTGGTAACATGGTGACTGGTCCATATACTGATTCCATCTCGACGGAATGTTTTCTCCGTATATCTAGGGGAAATATTGTAGGGTGGAAGCATGCGGAGGCAAAGGACTCACTGGACTAGATTTTTGTCGAAGCTGCTGAGGATTTGAGGAGCAACATCGTACAGATTGATTCTGGCTAGCCTCGCAAGCGTAGGGTAATGCTTAGCAATGTCTGAATGTAGAAGGTCGTGCAGTTCGGCTGCAAATTCTACTCCCGTAGGTCCTCCACCTTTTAGAAATTGGATGTTAAGCATCGGTGTCAGAAAGGGGAAGTATACTTACCTATAATGCAGAAGTTCAGCAAGTTTCTTCTCTCTATGTCGGACATGGTGGGTTGATTGGCTTGCTCGAAGCATTCTAATATCCGCGTATGAATTTTGCGAGCATCTTTCACGTCTTTCAAGAAATAGGCGTTTTCTTTCACTCCAGGGATGTTGAATGCTGTAGTATACTGTTCAGAGGACGCGTCGTTGCAAAATGAGCTGACGTACTTTGAGAATATGCTCCTACAGCAATGACCAACTTGTCGTATTTCAGGGAAAACGGGGCATTCTCTACTGGTAGCTGCTCAAGCCGAGAATCTGAATGTGCCGTGGTTGCATGCCTCGGTATTGGTGGCGTTGCGGGCATCTTTTGACACCCACTGTTACATGTTATATCCGCGCAAAAGTTCAATAAAACTGACGCATTGTAGTAACTTGCGTTTGAAGTCTGCATTCTTGTTCAGTCTGGGAGACCTGTAACAACAAAGACAGAGGAGTTCACCTATCTTGTCGCACCACGCTTGATATGTGGTCTAGGAAGGAATATGTGAAAAGCTTCAAAGTTCAGCTGCCCACTGACCACTTGTGGAGAATACCGGCGAACACTTATAGTTAAAGTTAGCATTTAACTGCACACATGGATTTGAATACACACGGTTCAACTGCACAACGAAATTCTAATGTTCCAACTGAACATCCAGCTAACAAGGGTGTGAAGTTGAAATACAAGGTTGGGGATAGGACTACAACATCTGTGAAAATGAGGTTTACGAGAGAAAAGGTTGAATTTACAGCAGACTAACCCCATCGCCGTTTGTCGACCCCTTGAAGTAGAGTATAAGCACCCCAACCAGATCCGAGGATAACGAGCCGTTCCTTTCCTCGGGGTAGCGAAGATGAAAAGGCTCGGGATAGTATCTTTGCTCCGGCCGCTGTGTGTCTCCTCAACATCGTTTAAGTTATGAGAATGGCGAGTGAGTGACCGCTAAGAACTTATAACAGGCACGGCTTCCGATCCTTTCCGATGCTAAGCACGCTATTGCCGCCAATTTGTCAGGATTGTTCGTTTCAGAATTTTTTTGCGACCTCGAAGTGTGACGTCGTTACCATGTCTAAATACCATTTATATCAATGTCGTCATTTAGATATTTTATCCCTCACTGAGTATTATAGTCGAGTTAGAATCTTCACACAAGATGAAGGATATGTACATACGTACCGCGTTTTCACTGAGAAGTTACAGACGAAGATTCAAAGGGAGTCTAAGGGCTCGGCAAATCCGAAGTTCCTGGCCTTGAACTTCTCTCAGCCCAGGCTGGGCAGTTCCAAATTGCCAAACGCCATGAATTCTTATGATTGGTGTAGCTAGCGCTGAGTAGTAGTAGTGCGTAGTGCAGCAGTGGGCGCCGGGCGGGGTGTTCAGTCATCGTTATGGGTCACCGTGAGACCCGTGACGTGAATTCCGCCGGACCCCGGTTCCATCATATTCAACGCTCAACACTACTTAGGTGTTACCAAAGTGTTACCACCAGCTACGTCTGCCTACACTATCAGTCTCTGAAGCAAGAATGGTAAAAGTCCACGTTATCCAATGACTAACCAAACTTCTGATATTTTCCAGTCCGCTTACCCCGCATATGTCATTGGTACCCTGTGCATCGTTGGCGGAGTGGCAGGTTTCGCGAGGAGGCGTTCTGTCCCTTCATTGGTAGGAGGTGTAAGGTACATTCTCGTTCTGTATATATGTGTCGAGCTAGTTGTCTGACGAGCTTTACCTTCAGCGTGGGTCTGTTATATCTCTATGGTGCAGACGCAATCCGTAAGGGTGCACCCAACGGGTTGGAAGCCGTATGCGGTCAGTTTTATTGCGTACACTCAGCGGTTAAGTTCCTGATATGATGCCTTAGCCGCTTCCGCGCTGCTCCTCCTTTCCTCCCTCCCCCGGGCCACGAAGGGGCCGGTTCCCGTAATGTTGGCTCTCCTTGCTACCGGCACGGGTGCATATTATGGAAGAGCATACTACGCTCTCCGTGGATAGACATAACAATGTGTATCACACCTCAAATGATTCTCGTTGGATTCTTGTGCACATACAACGAGGAACACTCGGTTGCCTGACGACCTGGTTGAACCCTGCATGTTCGATCGACTCTAACATATACTGACTTCACCTATTGAACGAAATCTTGGCCGATGGACTAATGCAGGACGAACTTGGGTTCTCGGTTTCATGATAGGGACATTCGCTGTCACGCATTGCCAATCAAAGTATTCCTTACTCGATTAACGTATGAGTAACAGCAAAAGGTAATATGGCTCAGCACAATCAACATTTAATCCTACCACTATGATACAGTATTCAATTTTCGTAGAGTGGATTTCTGAGAAACCAAAATTCGATACATATTGAGCATTGCCTTCAATCGATAATTTCACCAATCTCCATGCTGAAACCACTGCCCATGTCCCTAGAAGAACCGCCCGCTTGCGAATGCTCAGCCAAGGATCGCTCCCGAATCTCCTTCAACATTTCGGGGCCCATAGTCGATGAGCTCACCATCATCGTCCGACCATCTGGGCCTGTGACAGGGATACTGAGTGAACCACCCTTAGCCCCTGCAACTGGTATGTCCTTATCTTTCTCAAGAACTGAACATGGAGCTCCTGGTCGACAAAAGGGTTTATGATTTTTCCAATCCTGCCGAAATGACGTGTGAGCAGGAATGGTCAGGTAACGGAAGGAAGTTACGGACTGCTCTTTCTGAAAATGACGAATAGCGGAGCTGAGATGAGCTGAAATAGACAATCGAATGGAATCATAAAATCAACGTACGGCATCTACATCGAATAAACGACATCAGCTATCGACCGGAGTATATAGGCAGAAGGGGGGGCACTTACTCCGGGCTGCAGTAAGCAGGTTTCTTGTCCAAATCACAGTTTCCACCACCTGCATTAGGAAGGGGAAGTCAGTATAGATAATTGGTACTAAACCCAACGACACTCACACTTAGCCAACATCCCTCCTTTATCACCCTGGATGACACAATCCACAGCGGCACATATATACCTGTTCGCGTTCTTCGCCCTTTTCTTCTCTGCCATTTGCGTTTCCTTCTCAATTTCTTTCTTTCTCTTCTCCAAAGCAGCCCATACTGCCTTATACTGCACGACCAGCTCCAATACTTGATGAGAGTGGGGCTCGAGAACGTGCATGGCGAACCAAAGGATAGCAGAACAGACATCGCCATTGAAAAGTAGAGCGGATTCGTTTGCGTGATGAGCGGCGGCGTGAAGGTATCGATAGTACATTATGTCTTTGGAGGCACCAGTGTACCAATCGATTAGAAGCGCGTGTGCTCGACTTTTGACCGCAGGCGTCGAGGTAGGGCTTGTGATGGCTTTAACGAGGTAGGTTCTACAAAGCTGACGGTTTGGGTTGCAGTTTATGCCGAATTGCAGGCTGCATATAACAGATAGTTTATTTTAAAAAAAACATCGGGAGAAAGTGAAGTAATTACCGAAGCGAGAAATCAATAGCAGATTCACCGCTGCCAGCGTCTGCTTCTGCGCGAACAAGATCGTTCGGCTTAGATTGGAGAAACGTCAAGTTTAAGCCAAATCGCTTCATCATATTTTCCCCAACTGCCGTACGCGTGGTTTCGTCAGATAGAGGTCGCACAGTCGCCAGTCGTTGAGTGTACGCTAAAACCTTTGTAGTTTCATCATCATTGATGTCGCCCACCCAAGGCGCTAGACGAAGATTCTTGAAGACAATGGAGTTTGGGGCCGTAAGTGCTGCAGAGACAAGTCCATCGATACCCATCTTCTTCTTAAGGCCATCCCAAAATCGTGCAAACGCCTCCTGTGCAATGGTCAACGATCTGCCTTTAACAACGTCAACCTTGCAAAGCTCGGCGCGCACTCCGAGCCTTTTAAATTCATTTCCCACGGCTGCCGCGAGTGTGGAATCCTCGGTTGTGAGTTTCCAAGGAGCATGAGGATGGGGAGGATTGAAGGTGGATTTATGGTTCCCAAAACCGTCGAGAAATGAATGGATCAAGGCCTTCGCGACTTCGGGCGCAGCTTCGGATCCTGTCTCTGGAAAAAATGCTATCCCACTGGAGTCTCCAGGAAGATCGAAAGGGAGGCGTTCGCCATGAATATATGAGCTTTCCAGTTGCACGATAAAGAGAAAGTGCGATGGGGTTGGGTCAAGAGGAACGTAGCGAAGATCAAAGTGCCAGTTGTTCGAGACCGCACCAGATGGGGCCCGCGGTTTTCGAGGCAAAGCATTGAACTGCTTTACAGATTTCGCAGTGAAAGCCATGATACTTGTGTATGGTCAGGGGTGGATTGTTGACAAGGCTATTTCAAGGGAAAGCGATCATTGATAGGCGCTTGCCGGGCGTTTATTTCAGGGTCACCTCTTCTCGTACATAAGCGCTGCCGCTACTATTTTTCCGTTTTTTTCCGTCGCTCCCCATGCTTCCTCATGATCAGCTTAAAACTTTTTGCCTCTCGATTGCTTACCGAGGTCAAAAGCGGATAATCTTTCTGACTTCCATGTGCACCTCACCCTGAAGCACCTCGGTCCTCGATGAGTCGATACACCGGCAGGAACTTCGATCCACTTCCTGCATATATAGCCCAAAAGCTGAACTGTCAGCATGACGCTAGTTAATTCTGTGGCGGAGAATGTCCTAGGAACCATTGGTGTGTTGTACATGTCCTTCTCAGGAAGTTTAAATTCATCCTTCGCCACAGGAACGATCCTGTGGTCTGGCCAGCTGATTCCGCAGATATGGAAAAGCTGGCGTGACCATTCCACAGCCGGTCTATCCCATTGGCTTGTGTGCGTAGTTCAAGAGGAGTGGGCTTTCTCTCATATATATGTTGACCCTTCTCATTTAGTCTGTTATGGGGCCTTGCATCCCTGTTCCTTGGACCGTACGCTATTGTGCAAAACTTCAACATGGCTCTGTTGATACAGCCACAGCTGTTTGGAGTCCTTTCTTTGTTTTCCTGGGGCCAGGTTAGCTATCTGTTTATTTTAACCGAACACAAGGCTAATAATCCATTGCAGTGTTTGTATTATGACAAGGGAGCTTCGCGGATTGCTGCAAGTTTGATCGCGGGATCTACCATGGTCCTTGTCGGAGCATTGGAAGTGGGCGTAGTATTTGCAATCCGTCCCTCAATGAATCGACGCGCCATCGACTTTTTTGGTATTTTCGCCTCGGTCGTCATTGCTGCTGGTTTACTCCCGCAGTACTGGGATATCGTCAAGCGTAGGGAGGTTGTCGGAATCTCCATTCCGTTCATAACAATTGACCTCCTTGGTGGCGTATTTTCGGACCTCTCGCTGATCTTCAGACCGAAATTTGATACTATCGCTGCGGTCGCTTACACGCTTGTAATAGTATGTTCCTCGTCAATGCTTACTTCCATCCATCTTACGCTAATCTTGGCTGGCACAGGTCATGGATGGTTTTATTATCATCGCAGCCCTTGTTCTCAATCCCCGTGCACGGAGACGACGCAGGCTAGAAGTCGAAACGGAGTCAATTCCATCTGACGAACCCCTACAAATGACCCAGAGCTCCAGCACAACCACAGCATGGCAGCCAATGTCTAACCAGTACCTACCGTAGATCTCACCGTTACCGCTCAGCGCTCAACAATCTTTACCTCAATACTAGTAGAGTGGGTTTCACCACCCAGTAGAGATTAATGCTATATCTTATAAGTATTAATGGTGTATACAACACCCCTCAGTGATCTATCGATATCAAAGGAACAAAATCAGATACGATTTTTGGCTCCACTCCCCCTTTCATCGTCAGTCCCAACGATCGTGTCTTCCTCGGTTCCCACCTTGGAATGTCCTCGTGAACTCGAGGCATATACAGTGGACTCGGTTTCGTCAAATAATACATCCTCTTCATCTCTGATCCTGGGATCCCCATTGCGTGATCCGGATCTCGATGACCTGTTTCTTTGTTTGCGTGCCCGCCCAGGTGCCTTGACAAATTCAGCCACACCAGATAGGGAGCCGTTGCCCAATTTATGTGCTTGAAGAGGGACACGATAGAAATCTTCAATGTCTTCTTCATCACCTCCCAGTGCTGTTTCGTAAGCATGATTTGTCGAGTTGGCACCATTTCCTGCCGTGGATCTCGATAGAGGTAGGGAGCGGTAGGAGCCCTTGCGGAGATGTGTCGCATACGAGTACAGAAGAACAGCGAAGTATATCTGTAGAATGGTCAGAATAACGCCTGGCGCGAAACATTGATATTTATGACCTTGGATAACCATGAAAAGACGATGATGGCGGCAGCGGTGCCCTTTTCGTGATTCCAGATCTCCATCGCAGCTGCCTCACGCTGTGCATCTGTTAGTGAACTGTTGACTTTGCCAATGTCCATCATTGCTTGTTGTGCTGCGGAATTTGCTGTGCGGCGACCATCGTGTGGTGTGTATACCCACCAAACGACAGCGAAGAATACGGTCCACGCTGTGGAGAAGATGTGATCCGCAAAAAACAGATGTGCAAAGTAGAGTGTCTGTTTTGGGTCCTCCTAGGAGATGTTCAGATGTATAGTAGTTGAGAACTTCGACCAAACGGGCGCACCTCTTTGACTGCTCGTAAACCCCAAGCCAACCCAACAAGAGCAATGACCGAATAGATATAAAGACTAAGCTGCGCAAAGGATCCTCCTGCGCCGGTGAACATTGCGATTAAACCATACACTCCTGCGACTTTATTCAAAAGCTTTGTTTCATGAGCCAGACGTTGTAACTTTCGAAGATTTTGCACATACAGCGAACAGAAGGGCCACTGTAACGCCCGTTTTGAGGTCAAGGAACCCAAGAAATGAGGAAAGCGGCCAAAGGCGCCATTCCGGACGAAGCGTGAGTTTCATAGAGACAAGTCAGTCTCCAAAAGTGAGGCTGGGAAGAGAACAGTGGCTTATGTAAGTCGTGATATTTTGGTTCCTCCCACTGACTCCTGACTGTCCTTCACGTTTCGTTACTCTGATCTCCCTCGTTGATGGCCAACTACTTTTCTAATCATTCCCAGTCTCGTTTTCTCGCAAACAGCTCATCTACGAA
Organism: Lyophyllum semitale; assembly: GCA_018851285.1. Taxonomy (NCBI): domain Eukaryota; kingdom Fungi; phylum Basidiomycota; class Agaricomycetes; order Agaricales; family Lyophyllaceae; genus Lyophyllum; species Lyophyllum semitale. The sequence continues at coordinate 22,435 of JABCKH010007679.1, read as the reverse complement.
CCAGGAAAAACCCGCCACCAACTTGCAGTCCCCGAATCCACAGCCTACTGCCCCACGGTCGCGGTTGCCATCCTCCAAGCATTTTTCTACTTCCGTTTCGACCACCATCGTCGCCGAACGCTCGAAGGAAACTTCGCCGAACACCACCTCACCAAACGGCACGGCTGTACATCCTCTCAAAACCACGTATGTTCGTACTCCGTTTCGTGTCAAGCCCGCTCTGGTCTTGAATGCTTTACACAGATGGGTATTCTGGTTCCGCCAACACCGCGCACCGGGTAACAAGATAATAAACTATGAAGAAGGGATCAAGAAGATTTCGGCATTTAGCTCTGTTGGTAGTTTTATATTTCGCAAACGAATCTTGCACTCACCACCACTCATGATCCAGGTAGAGTCGTTTTGGTCACTATGGACCCATCTTTCACCACCCTCTGTACTGCAGCCCACCACAGATTATCTCTTGTTCCACACGGGCGTCCGTCGGCCTGTATGGGAAGACCCTCTCAATCTCTCTGGCGGAAAGTGGATCATTCGCCTGAAGAAAGGCGTTGCTGATCGTATATGGGAGGATCTCGTGATGGCTATAATTGGGGATCAGTTTGACGAGTGTCGCAATACGGAGGAGCAAGAAGTTGCCGCCAATTGGGATGACAAGAGTGATGCTAGTGGAACTGACTGGCCTGAAATCTGCGGATGTACGATCAGTGTCAGGCAGAGCGAGGATATTGTAAGTCTATGGAATAGGGTCGATGGAGACCCAAAGGTTCGAGAGAAAATCAGGTGCGCTCTTGTCGTTCGCAACTGCAGCTTATGCTGATGGATGGTATGCGACGATAGGGACACGTTGAGGAGGGTGCTTAATCTTCCTACCTCCACGATTATGGAATACAAATCTAATAATGGTTAGTGAAAGTAGAAAGCAGGTCGTAAAGGACATACTAAATGAATGATTCTTCATAGACTCCATGCAGGACAAGTCGAGCTTTCGCACCCCAGCGATGGACCGATCTACGCTGCCATAATACAAATGAGTCACCATCTTGTGCATATGCGGGGAATTACCTGCAGTCCTGATCTTGTAGCTAACTAAACTGTCTTGTCAATGGAACATCGGGTGATGCGTTCGTATACCATCATGTGACCGCACATTTCGTGACAATGACACACGGACTTTAAAGTCCACCTGTATGGTCTACATCGGAGTTGTCTTGAGGCGATTGACTTATAAGCCCGTCGCTCTAACGCCTCGCTGCTCTAAAGCATTCCGACCAGTCACACACCTCACCAGAAGTATGACGACCGTCCAGAAATCAGAACAGGAGTGGAGAGCTGTTCTATCTCACGAACAAGTGAGTGCCCCCGCTCATATGTATCAAGTCGTTGAGTGAGGCCTCCCTAGTTTAGAGTATTGCGAGAGAAAGGGACTGAGCACCCTGGCACTGGCGAGTACGATAAGCACGCAACCGAAGGTGTCTATGCGTGCGCGGGCTGTGGGACACCCCTTTACAAGAGCACTACCAAATTCAATGTTAGTTCCATTCTTAGAGATGTGCTCCGCTGGCTCATCCATGTCAATCTAGAGCGGCTGCGGCTGGCCTGCGTTTTTTGATGGTACGAGTTCTCGTAACACATTTCGACCTGTCGTACTGACATCAGCGTTTCGCCCGAAATAGCCATACCAGGCGCCGTGAGCAGACATGAAGATAGATCTTTTGGGAGTGTCCGTACTGAGATTGTTTGCACGGCCTGCGGCGGACATCTTGGACATGTATTCAAAGGCGAGGGGTTCAACACTCCCAGTACGTGCTTGAATCTAGAACTGATTGTGTTCATTGACATATCCTTGCGCGCTATATTGCAGCGGATGAACGGCACTGTGTCAACTCGATTTCGTTGAAGTTCAACGATGAGAAGTAACAATTTCGAGAACGTGTCGAGAGTCAGCACCACTTGTGCCAGTCGTCGAGTATATCATAGGCATTGTGTTCTCCGCATTCAAGAAGTATTTCTGGCGTAACTAATCGGTCACAATTCCAGAGCTGGACTCGTGATACGTAGATCTGCGTTGAAACAAATGTCCTTATTATCCTAAGCCGTATGCGGTATGGCATATGGGATGGGGTTCGTAAGATGTGGCAAGATCCAAGACAAAACAAAGAAAGTAAATCCAAGTTGGAGGGGAATAGTGTGAATGATGTTGGAAGTAGCAGGAGACGCGATCACAGATCTTGCATGCTCTGCTCGAGTTCTTGCAGCTCTTGCTGAGACTTCTTGTATTTCGCCTCTGATTCCTGGATGATCGCGCAAAGGCACAAGTCAGGGCCTGGACGGGTAAGATAGAGTTTTGCCAGTGACGCACCTCGAATTTCTTCTCCCACATATCACGCTCCTGCTCAACCCGCTGGACTTGGCGTTCAAAGTGTTCTGCCTTGACATCAACCTGCCGCAGTCTAATGCCACGATCGGCACGTAGATAACCAATCAGTAATAGCAAAGGACAGTGCCGGCAGCACGCACTTCTCAACTGTCTCCTTGACGTTCTTTTCCGCAGTATCTAGTTCTTCCTCCAGGAGCTGGATCTTCCTTGAGAGAGCCTCATTAGTTTCCCTGGATTGCTCGCCGCCCGCCAGAGCAGCCTTTGAGTCTGCAATCTTGGCCTCCGCTTTCTCAAGATCTGCATCGAGGACACTGAGCCTGTGCTGGAGTGACGTGATCTCTTGGTCCCTCTCAAGGAGGAGCTGTTCGAGTTTCTTGTTCTTCGCCTCAGCCTCTTCAGCGCGGGTAATTGCGTTGTCTGCCTCGGTGCGCAGCTGGCTCATTTTCTATAAAGTCATGGTCAGTAATAATCCTAGAACTGATCTTCTCGTGGATCAAGAACCTCTCTAATTCTGTCGGTCATCGTGAATGGTTTGGGGTTGCGACAAAGGTATAGTTGTTGTTGGTTGGGTAAGGGTTGTTCGCCGTTGTTCGGAGATTAGATCGAGCATCGTTAGATATACACTGTAGCTTATTATGTAAGGATGCCTCTGGCCGGGAGGCGTACATACTACCTAGTATCAAGTACATATTGAACGGAAACATATCCTATCCTGTCCATAGAAAGCATCATAAATTAGGCTGCGAAAAGAATGTTATGATGATCTATAATCCAATATGTGCGGGCTCGGCGCAGCCAGAGAACCACGGGACTCTTTATGTTCTACAACAGGTCGTCTAGCTGCGCCTCGAGTGACTTGGATTTCGCTTGAACATCCTAGATATGATCGAACGGCAGATATATTCAGTACACAGCGACACATAACGAACTGCGCATGCAGCAAACGCGACGATACCAACCAGATATTGAGCCTCAAATGTATCTCTCTCGCATTCAACACTCTGGAGCTTTTCGCTGAATTGTTCTGCTTTCGCATTCGCTACCGCAATCCTGATCTAAATGAGTTCCGCTGCTGTGGTTCTAGATATGAGAGATAACTACTTCTCGGCGTGTCCCTGAAGAATACGTCGCGTATCCTCCCATTTTGTGGTGAGGGTGAGGAACTGTCTCGTCAGGTCGAGTCTTTCGCGAAGCGTATTGAGCTCGTCATCCTTTTCTTTCAGCTGGGTCGCCAGTGTCTTGCTCCGGCTGTCAGCCTCTTTGCGTCGCAATGCACCTTTGTCGACTTCTATTCGAAGCTTGTCCAAGGCCTGTGTTGAGATCCATCAGTGATAAGTTCAGTTTTAAATGCATATAATTACCTGTCTGACGCCTTCCATCAGCACCGCTTTACGCCTGGAGGTCGAAAGAGAAATGTTTATCGCATGTCAGAAGAATCAATTTACGATGATCATTGTGGTCAGAGAGCTTGGATGACCGTGAGAACCCAAAACGAAACCCCTTCGAGTTACAGATTTGAAATGCGACTCTTTTCACATCGACCCCCACCCGCACACTTCAATATAGACCAACAGCCTGTTTCATGGCTGCAACTGTTCCACAGGAAGGTGTGTATCTCATCGGCTCCATTAACCTTGTATTGATTATGTCCTGACGGTAGAACTCCCTATTCTCGAGGCAGTTATAAAGCGTGTAATCTTACCTGTCTTCATCGCATTGTCACTAATAACTGCTCCTCATTCTAGTATACGTAATAGACTAACGGCACTGAAGAAGAATCGCGTCGAGTATATAAAGGCTTCGGATGTCAATTCACTTTACCAAGCGGTCGTCAAACAAGGTATGCTTCGCCTCAATTCCGAGCTTCATTGACTAAATATCAATTTTAGTAACAAAACTGAACGATGTACGGGACGATAATACCACTTACAACAATCGGCTGGACACAACACTGTCCGATGTCTTCAGTCTACTTTCTTTATTCTACCTCACCATCGGCAAGACCAAGGACACCCTGGCGACGTATTGCCAAATTGCCTCGATGCGGGTGAGTAATTTATATTCAGAAACACGTCTAGTTAGCGTGTGACTTCTCTTCGCCGAGCCCGCATCCTCCTAGCCATAATGACCATTGCTTATCGCTGAATATCTTTACGCAGCAAATTCTCAATCACATGAACGAATCGGCGGTGTACAACGAGTCTGACCTTGGACCCTTCCATCGACGGTTAGGCGAACTCCGCAACATTATCCAGCACGATGGTGAATGGGGGAAACATCCGAAATCGTTGATCAAGCTCCTCGAACGACAACTGAATGAATGTGGTGCGTCCTTGGACTTCGCATCTTCTGTTACTTCTAGAGATCTTACTATCGCTGTGTGCATCTTTCGTCGATAGAGGCGCTTGTGCGGTCACTGCAGGAATCTCTATCCGTCCTTTCGGTGGAACTTGTCCCGATTCACCAGAAACTCGTAACGATCCGTCGGCAATTGGTGGCCCTCGCAACCAAGGAAGGATCACATAAGGCCGAACTCAAGCCACTGCAAGAGGAACTCCGGAAGATAGAATCGTTGAGTACCTATTCCCAAGTCTGTCACTATTATATTCCTTTAACGCGAATTTCTCATGCCACTATAACTGACGTTACTCTGTCCTTGCTTCGTTCCAATAGGGCGCGTATTGATGGAAATTTCCTTGGACCTGGTGGCATTGTGCCGGCTTCACAAGCCCTGTGTTCCTCGTTGCTCGAAGAATGCTTTGACATCGCCCAGGAAATCAAAGCGAACGATGAATCGAAGCATGTAGCCACGTCCCTTAAACCGATTTATGACAGGCTCAGCGAACTCCGCGCCGAATTAGAGAGTTTAGGGCTGACTCACCGATGGACTCTCAGAGAAACGGATCTATGGAACTATTCCTTGAGTTTACAGGAGATTGACAAGATGCGCGTAGATGGTAAATTTGTTGACTCTGAGGGAAATCGGCCTCCGGGGCAATACGTGAGTCTGCCTGGATCTCATCGCGAGAAGGTGCTGCTGAATTGTTTGGCACCAGGTGCTTCTATACCTTTTGAGGCGATGTTACGGCCTAATCTACCGTCTACTCTCTTCGAGTGAGCCGGTTTCGGAGGAGCTGATGCCAGTAGTATGTGTCCAACTCGAAGTAGCTTGTTGTTTGCTCATAGTTTTATGCAGGCCAATAAACTGTCGACTGTAAAGAAGTGCCTAAATGAAGTTCTCAAATTCGGCGGGCCGTTCAATCCTCGCGACCTCTATCCGGTGCGTTTTAATGCTTGTTCCAAACATCTGCCTATCCTCGCGTATCAAAGTATTTGCTGACCAGTTCGCTGACCGGTTGCTCGTCTTCATGTTCCTTTTAACTTTGGATCATAGTATCAACTAGCCCTTTTCCAAATCGACTCTATGCGCCAAGACGGAAAGTTCATCGGGGTAGACGGTTCTATTCCAGAGGGCCAGGGTATAGTCATGGCTCATCTGAATGAATGTCATGAACTGGTTGAGATGGTATGTTCTCCCATTTCATGTAATACTGACAATGAATGGCTCAACAATGCGCACGATTAGCTGAAAGAGTCCATGGAAGACGTTGAAGATGACGAAGACGAGGAAGAAGAGTATGAGGACGATGATGAAGGCAACCCTGAAGCACTCTGAGTTGTTCGTGTTTTTGTCTGTATCTCGGGTCTATAACGAATACAAGATTACTCCATGTACGGATGTGAATAAAGTACACATTTCTGAGTCTTCACTGCCGCAGCTCCTAGAGTCGAATCGGCATAGCTAGAATCCTATGATGAGCGGGGAGGGCGTTGCGATAAAGCAGCGGTGTGAGGAAAATGACTTGTCAGTAATGAGACAACATCGGCCTTCGTCGCCATTCCCGTCAACTCGCCGGCATTGGTGAACAAGATCCGACGGAGATTCTGTGGGAATAATTATCAGTGTCGATGTATATATTGAAGTCATGGACGAACAAGTTTTTGGAACATGTTCACGACGAGTTCCTGAGGGACTTCCTTTCGAAGCTGTAGCACGGCCTCTTCGAGGCACCCTGAGAGGTCAATCCGACTCGTCTCTGGCAGGAGGGAGTCCCGGATAGAGAATGAACATTTTTTTGTTGCATCAGAGGCGTCTTCAGGAATTAACAACTCTGTTTGTTCTTCAATACGCCCTCAAACGTGAGTTTATGTCGGTACTTACCTAGAGCCTCTTTTATCCTATCTCGAGTGGCAAATCCAACCAATCGTTTTTGCCGCACAATGGGAAAACCATCGGGGGTGGATCTTTCTATAAGGCTCTCTGTTAGCAGATATCAGTTTCGAGGACACACTGAAGATTTGGCTCATCAAGCATACCGAGCTCTCTGGCCGACAACTGCTCGTCGTTGACTACGACTAGCCTTTCTAAGGGTTTCATGATGTCGGCTCCAGTTTCACCTTTGTCGTGATAGTCGACCGGGGGTAGCCAAGGGTAATTGCGCATGGCGATCCAGACGGTGTAAATACCATCTTTACCCATAGCATCGCCAACCCATTTGGAGGTCATGACACAGATCATAATGGGAAGGACATGCGACAGAGCTCCAGTCAGCTATGAGAGGCAGGTTTAGCAAGAACGTCCACGGCCTGAAACCTGTGATTAGTATACCTCGAACACAATAACGACCAATGAGACTGAATAAGGAGATAAATGTCGTCAGATGGGTATATGACAGCAGGAGGGGCACTGACTAGTCATTCGAGTGACACCACCCAACATTGCTGAAGCACCTAAAACTGCGTAAAATCCCGGGGATATACACTTCTCGGATGGATCAGGAGGACATGAGAGGAATATCCAAGCTGTTGGGTATGCGCGATACAGGCCTTGACTAATTTGTGATTGAGTATTTTTTTATGACATCAACTTCAGACCCTGAACTCACGTAACTAATCCAACTGCACGCCCCAGGCATGCTCCAATAGCGATTGTTGGAAGAAAAATACCAGCCGGTATCTAGCGGGATGTGACCTGTGAGAAGGGGGGATGGCACTTTACAGGCCTCCTTACCATCATACCAAAGGTCCAAGCAGTAAGTCCAATCTTGATTATCGCGGTTAAAATCAGGAGAAACACGTTTTCCCACATCGCCGTTGGACTGCAAGGCTATCAATAGGGTAGTGAGCCTAGATTAAGGATATGACCTACTTGCAAAGGCCGTGAAAATCTGGTTTGGTCGAGTCGCACTCTTGAAATAGATTTGCGACTAGCTCTGACGCCGGAACTCTACGAAAGCGGTAATTTGAAAAATATATTGAAGAGTTCTCTGTACTTGCCTTGAGAAGACCACCTGGATTACACCGTTCGGTTAAGAGAACAAGGTTTCATTTGAGAGGACAGACGCACAAGATAGCTGATGCCGGCCGTGATGGCACTGGCGCAAACGACCTCCAGAACTGGCCAGTCCTTCAAATAACTGTTCCGCCGATACAGTGTGATTTCGACGTTCATTTTTATCAACAGGGAACCTAGGACACCCTAGCACTCTGTTAAGATGACAGAAGCCCGAAAAAGGAAACCGGGAACGTACGCCGACGACACCAAGTCCAAGCCAAGGAATCTAAAGTTGTGTTAGGAGGGCAACCATCGTATCGAAAATGAGGTGTTACCAGCTCAAAGGCACGCCAAACATCAATCGTGTTGTTGACCTACGTGGCGTTAAACCAGACATCTATCTTACATTCTAGAACAATCCTACCTGAAAAAGGACAAGTTTCGCAGTTCCGAACGGATTGACCCACTGCAACGCGACAGCCGCGATAGCAGAAGCCACGAAAGCTCTCCACATAACATCAGTCTCACTCGCAAATGTGTCCAGTTCTGTGGGACTGGATCAAAAATTATTTGAATCGTGGAGTTTACCCTTACCTTCGAGACCGAATAGCACGCCGCCCAGAGGACTACCAAATGCGACCGAGACTCCTGCTGCGGCTGCTGCAGCTAATAACTTTCGTTTTTGGGCTATGATACAAGGAAGATGATAAAGGTCTACTCCACAACAGGTATACAGAGCGATACCTTCGTTGTGACGGAATTGCTTGAAGAATTGAGAAAGCACGAATGCCATGCAGCATGCGACATGGACGAGGGGTCCCTTGAGGAATTCATATATATCAGAATGCAAGGCACGGACACGCAGCTTGTCGAATCACCTACCTCCTTCCCCAACGATAGTCCTGAAGCAACCGCGAGAGCCAAACCGAGAGCTTTGATGAGTAGGGTCCAAGGAGAAAGAAACGAGTCAAAAACATAGCCTCCAAGAATCTGCAGGCCGATGTCGTTAATTTCGATATTGAGCTCCCAAGGCTAATCGCGTACCGCTTTAATCTCTGGAACTAGTCATAGAATAATTAGAAAGGGGACAAGTTGTACGGTACTAATATGCAAGCTTACTTCCAGTGTGAAAAGCGCTAGGAAAGGCTAGATTTCAGCAGCAGGGGGTCTGTGCATATAACGAACTCACTATGGTGCATAACCCTCAACCAAAAGCGCAGCACTCCCTGCAAAAGCGATCTAACATGTGAAAGATGTTAGAATATTACAGACGGGCAGGAGTCAAGACCCACTGCAAGAACGACGTAGATAAAACACTGCAATAACGACTGGCCGAAAATGGATCTTATATGGAGGGATTCACTCCATGTAATCCACTCCATACATTTCTCGCCCGCTGGAAGTTGATGAGCAGGCATGCGATCGGGAGAGACGCGGACGCACGATCTAAGCCACTACAACACGCGACTTGGTTATAGAAGAAGCCGTATGAACAGTGTCCTTCTCGTAGATCTCCAAGCCTATGCAGAGTAATATGAGTTTCGATATTTTGAAAGTTATGCCAGAAGGACATACCACTTAACCAACACGTCTAACCACGCGCCAGTAATTCCAATTCCAAAGCCAGCCATGATTACCACAAACCATGAGCGCGACGATTCCAGTAATGGTAGCAAAAGCCCACGAGCACCAGCTCGGGCTCTCAGAGCGTGGGTCCTTCCGCGTTCCACAGCCTCCTCATGCAACCAATCTATCGAGCTACCTTCCTCATACCTTCGTGGAAGCTTCGTATTATTTGAGGGCAACCGGCCGTCTTCCGTCAACTCATAAAGCTCTTCGTCGGTGTGCGCTTGGCCGTTTCGATACACGGACCTCTCTGGGTGCATAATAAGTCGAGAATGCCGTGGTCAGCCTTCCTGGCCATCCCTCTCGGTGACGTTCACTACTATTTGTTCCAAGAGACCATACCAAACAACACCTCCTCTTAACATTCGCTCATGTCGCAGGGCCACTACATAAACGCAATCGCTGGTCCATCTAAGCTTCCGACTAAACATGAGCCACCATTGTCGATGTCGTCTATATTACTTGCGCCCTTGAATGAGCTCCAGGCACTCTCTCACACCCTTTTTCTGTCTCTGTCACCAGTCCAAACAAAACCACCACCTGCTCCTCCACTTTCCGCGTACCTGGCGTGTGACAAGGCTCTGTCGTCTGCGATTAATCTAGCACACAAGCACCAGATTAAACAGCGCAGAATAGACGCGTTGGAACTGGAGATTCTTGACCTCGAAGCGCGGTGGCGGGAGATCGCATCAGCGCTGGAGAGTGGAAAGAGAGAGCTAGAGGATATGATAGAAGAAGGAGAGGAGAGAATAAAGGCTATAGAAGAAGCCAAGAGAGGTCCGCAAAACCATTTCCGTTTCTTGAAAAATAGATCCTCAAGTTCCTTCCATCAGCGGCCATACCTTACCCTGAACTACTGGCTTACGCTCAGAGTATCAGTGCATTTACATCTGCACCGCCAAACATGCCCGACCTCAGTTTACCGGGACAGCCTCCACCACCACTGTTCTTCCCGCCATTTCCCAACGAAGAGAAGATGCGCCGAGGTCGTCTTAACGCAGAGGCTCCGCTGGGGTTGCTTGGGGAAACACATTCTGTGGGACGGCGTAAGATAAGATGTTATCACATACTTTATTCGGCTAATCTCTCTCAACTTGAATTAGCGCCGACGGTTTCACCAAAAGCCAACGAGGCAGATCAACATCATGGTGCAAACGTTTACCGACAAGACATGCGTGGCCCACAACCACAATTTTTCGATCTGGATTTGGATTTGAACCCTGATCTATGAATTTGAATTGTTTACTAGAGTGAAATGGCGCTCCCCTGAGTATACCTTTCCCGCTGAGGTATCGCACAGCGAGGATGAGAGCCTTTTCATTTGAGCAACAATCATAACAAACATCGATTGTATCTGGTCACCCATCATATGGTATCATGCTTCTACTAATCAGCCAATCTTCCTTCCCATGTATGAACCCAGGGCGTCGTGTTAGCCTCAGTTCCGCTGAGATTGTGGAGAAGAGGCCGATTTCAACTGCCGTATTCGTTCAGCAATATCCCCACCGATCCTGGCAACTTTACTGCTTCCTTGTCTCTGCTGTTTCCCAACAAAGCCCTCGGCATATGTGTCCAGTTGCTTTCGGAATCCTAGATTTGGACAAATGATACCTCGCTTGGCCTGTGTATGTTCAAGAGCCTCTCTTGCCAGCATGCCAGATGATGCGATGAGGTAGGCACAGACCACAGTTGCACTGCGGCTGATCCCTTGGACGCAGTGAACCTGTATCGTCCAACCTTCAGAGATGCACTCAGCGCTGACATAGTATCACTCACGAGCACTCTGTTTGTCTCGTTTTCTGCAAGCGCCAAAGTTATAAATCGCGTAGTCTCGGAAAGATGCGACAGAATATCAGCATCTGGCTGGTCTGCAAGGCGGATATGAAGCTTGCGCTCGTCTGATATAATATCAGGGATAGTGGGGTCGTTCTCCAGAACCGAGATTACATGCGTAATTCTGAGTCGAACGAGTTCATCGCGGTCGCGCGCCGTCCATGCATCGGAAAGATAGACTCTAGGAACGACGAGGCTGGCAGCACGACCAAAACGCGAACCTGATGGGCGATTGGTCTTTTGGACCGTCACTGGTTCAAGGGCAATTTGCCACGTAGGGGTCGGGAACGACAACATGACTGGTTGACGGAGAGGAAGTCAGAATGAAAGCAGTTCAGTGAAGTAGCAGTGTGCCACAATGCCATTGAACGGAGTTACCAACATTGATGGGAGGGTCATAAGCCTTAGGGGGGCAGTCCGGCGGTAATTAAGCGGACTTGCAATCACCAGCCTCATTGTCATTATACCTTAAATATTACCATCATTATGAGTCGCAGAGCCCAACGGGCTGCCGAGTCTCTTGTCCAAATCGTTGTTTTGTGGATCATTGGGTCGGTTTTTTGCGCGCCGAGTGTTGACTAGAAACTCATCATCATGTTCAGATATGGCTGGTACATCGCGACCTTTCACATTGGACGTGAGTGCGTCATTAAAATATCTCAAATAGTTTTCACTAATACTCGATTTGCAGTTTCTTGGCTTGTATTTCGTCGCGGTTTGTGGATACAAGGCGGTGAGTTTATCAATCATTCGTCCAGCATGATAACTTCCAGGATAGTTGACGGTGTTTAACAGGCATCTACGTCGCAGTTATCAACGTCCTGTTGCCTACCGTCGCAATTCTATACATTTTCCTATGCCGTGGCCGCAGAAGTCATAACGTCGCTTGCCTTCCTTTACCTGACAGATTGACGTTGAACGAGCCCTATGAATGTGAAAACTGGGAAGGAGATCTAGCAGTATGTCAAAAGGAGGGGTGCAAAGGCGCTTGGAAACCACCGAGAACACGCCACTGCTCGACATGCGGTGTGTGTCGCGTCGGATTTGACCACCATTGCCCATGGGTGTGCTTCATTTTTCTCTCGATGCATCTTTCAATTCTGATACGAGACTTAGCTTGGAAATTGTGTGACAACAACTCGGATGAAAGCGTTTCTGAGTCTTCTATATGCTACTCCCATCACAGTTACCTTCGCTGTTGTACCCATTTGTCGTATTCTTCAGCGCCATATTTCCTTGGCTCTCACAGTATCAAGAGATGACCCATGGACAACTCAATTTTGGTGGGATTGGTACGGCTCGTGGATTTTCTTCGGTGGACCTTTCGGCCGGTGGATATGGGGCACGGTTCTAGGCTTTAGGGTTTTGGCAGCCCGTCAAGGCGATCGTGACTATAGCCTTCCAGGTGAAGTCATCGAACAACCCCATCTCAGATTGCTTGCCGCAACTCTTCCCGCAGTCCTAATATCTACCTTCGCATTGGTGAGTCGTATATCGTTCTGGAGATTATTTTCTGGACATCGACTCTTATTTTACAAGGGTTTAGCAATCATGACAACGAGAACCATTCTTCTGGGTACCACTGCCGTCGAGCAACTCAGCCCCAAAGCTGTATCAGAATTCCAAGGCGTGTTTACTCCATTCAACAAGCTCGTTTGTATTCCGTCAGATAAAAACCAAGGCGGAAGGTCGAACGGTTCTGTATACCCCGTCCTTTCAAACGAAAGGATCTACGACTTGGGGACTAGGACCAATTGGCAGGCGTTCCTCAACAAGCCATTTTTCCAAACGGAGAATAGGTTGGAATTTCGATGCTGGAATTTCGCAGTGACTGACTTTTAATCCAAGAATAACATATACGTGGCCGAAGCTCAGTCCAATGTTGCTGCAACGAATTCGGAAACTCGGTTTGGATGGCACTGTGATACATGACACCACTCTTTCGATGCAATGATATCAAGGCGCAGTACCTGCAGTGACGTTCGGGTTTAGCATTCATCTTCAACAAGGTAGAAATACCTACCTTTGTTTCCACATCCTGTAGCCGGCCAATTGCCTGCAGTTTCTCCGCCAAGGCATGCCGTTGAACAGCGACCCACCATCGCTCCCTGACCACTGGCCGCATGACGCTTCCGTGAAGGTCCCCGTTAGCGCACCATGGCCTGATGGGAAGAAGGCGCTGGCACCGCCTGTATCCTGGCAGATATCGAAGCTATACCCCGGAATTATTATCCCTCACTTTCGACGAATTGTATGTTTTACGCACTGGAAGGGCTTTCCGTGTTGATTGCTCTGGTTGCTGGTGCTTTGGCCACACCATTCCTGGAGATCCGTTAGATGTAGGCCGCGCATCGGTGAGCCACACGACTTACGACGTTCCCATTCACAGGGCTAGTCACTTGGTGTCACCAAGCATTCATCTTATGTTCAAGTAAGTAGACATACCACAGGTCCGTCACTTTGACGATGATGGAGTGGAATGGGCCCCGATAAGAAAGCGAGAATGGATCGGATGTCCCTGTAATGGCGAAACAACGACCACATGCGTCGCCAGCACCTAGTCCCGGGGCCGAACCGAACGCAAGCTGGTTTATCGCTGCGGTAAATCCAGTGGCAGTCTTTCCGCAGGCTGTGGATGTCCCTTGTAACGGCACGGTCGAGAAAACTGCAGGAATATCAGACCAAGTGTCAAGTGGAGGGATTTGAATTATGGTCGAGCTGGAAAACATGCTGTCAAAGTGTTAACTCCAGGCGAACATCGATTTGCACTCTAGAGAGTCTACATCAGCACTGATGAGGTTCCCGTTGGCGTGTCTCGAGAAGGTTGTATTTGGCAGGGCAGTTGAGCAACAGTTGAGTCAAAATACCAAGCTTACTTGAGTAGGGATCGGACCTTGCTATCGAGAATTTGGACTTCCGTCAGTAGAGGGATTGGACGTGGACCACGCCCTTACGAAGCTGTTATCATCGCGCACCAACAAGCAACTAACAATCTCACTCAAATCCCAATCCCATTCTCGGAGGTCTTCTTCGCGATGAGTCACCAACAGCGCTACCGATCACATATCAGTCGAATTATGCCTCTCGTTTCATCGTCTTGATTTCCACCATTGGCACTCAAAAATCATTAACCCCGTTACTTGTCTTCAAGGTCGCCATCCGGGAGTAAAGCTTCCGAAATTATCCTCGCACCGATCTCACCAGCTGCAGCATTCAAGAATACGGACAGGAATTCTAGCTTGCACATGCCGATCCTTTCTCGCACTTGTCTCTTCCCATACCCTACACCGAAGCTGACCCACGCGCCGCTCTCTATCCTCGATGCCACGGTAGTACGTTTCGCACCAACCGCTGGCATCTGGATTTTTCCAACAGCACCTCCCGTTGATCAGCTCACGCTCAGCCTGAAGGCGACCATAAATGCGTATCCCCAATGGTCAGGTCAGCTTCAGTGGACGCCATACAATCCTCGCGGCGATCATACCCAACGATACGGACGTATGATGCTTAGTTACGGAACTCCCACCGATCCTGGTGTCGAGTACATTACGGCCTCAACTTCTCGGGGATTGTCCTCGCTGGTCAGTACACCTGTAGATGGGTGCCTGGACGTTAGTAGTTTTCCGTCTGCGGAATTTTTGGACGTCACAACACCGCGAGCACTCCACGACGTGGTGCAGTATGCAGGACTACCTTGTATGATCGTACAAGTCACTACAATCGCAGGAGGTGGAATTGCCATCGCCATCAAGCTGGCCCACCCTCTCGCCGATGCCCAGTCGTTGCTTCAATTCACCCGTGACTGGGCTTCCATGGCTCGGGCCATGTTGATAGGTGCACCATTGCCTATGCTTTCTCCAATCTTCGATCCACCTTCACTAGATCGCGCCGCTGCTGGGGATATCGATGCCCCTTACCCTGACGCCACTCTTCTTGAGGTGGCGCGATCCTTGCCACTGCACCGCTACGATTGGTGGGGGTCCGCCACGGGCTGTCCTTCCTTCCTTACACCAACAACGCTCATCCCGCCTGAGCTGCTGTCCGAAAATGTGGGGATTTTAGGAAATCCCTTGCCTTGGGATAATTGGGACACAAGGGCACCAGTATCACATTATCTGCTGGATTTCAGCGCCGATGAAGTACACGCGATGTGGGAGGAGGCGAACTCCGTCGCCCGTGTCAGTCACCTTGATGCGTTGTTGGCACATATCTGGGGTCTCATCATTCGTGCTCGAGAGCTCGAAGGTGAGCATCACTTGGATGCTACATTTGGCTTCAGGAGCCGACTCAGCCCACCCCTACTTCCCTCCTTCCTCGGCTCTCCTCTCACTTTGACGAAGGTGACATCCACAGTCCACGATACATCTGATCATGACCTAGGACATCTGGCTGCGTCCATCCGTTCTTCGCTCAAGGTATTTGACTCCTCCACGTTGTCCGCACTGCTCCATGAGATGGCCTTCGATTCTCGAAGCCAGTTCTCAGCGTCTGTGGAATGCATTCCTCGGCTCACGGCTCACGATCGTTACGTCCTGGCTTGAGCTCGGAATCCGTGATGTTGATTTTGGTGGAGGCGTTCCAACCTATGTTGAGGCTGTCATGCCAAGCAGTGATGGATGTGTTCAAGTTATGGAGGCTGGTCAGGACAGTTCTGAAAAGCGTGGTTCGGGACGTTGGTATGATGGCAGTGTGACGGTGTCGCTTCATCTTAAGGATGATGTGATGCAGAAGTTCCTGAAGAAAGTATCGAAAACAATAATTAACAGGTGAGCATAAAAGATACGGATTGTTGAATTTTCATCTATTTACTATCGTCAATAAAGGGAGCGGGTCGATTTTCCAGCCGCGATCATGGTGGCATTTCGTTCCCTTGCATAGGCAGACGTGCAACCACGGACGACACATGGAACAAGACGGATACTTGTTGACAGTTATATAGTTTTGTGAACTACATTGCTGGCTTACATTCGAATTCGAATCGATGTCCTTAATGAACAATGCGCGGCGACAGTTTTTAGAAGGTGCATGCATGCATGCGCATACAACATACTTAGTTGAAATTCTCTCATGGTGGGACGATTCCACGACGATTCACTGGCTACGACGACCTTCACACAGAAGCGCCTCAAAGAGAGAAAGCGAGTTGCTGAAGATCCTACGAAAGTGATTAGACGAGAGAAAGGGAGCGTAGAGCTGAGGCTTCTAATTTTGTTTCCAAGGATAGGTCTAACCAAGTTTACCATCGTTGAATGGATGGAAAGGCATAACAGATTCCGAAGGTCCAGGGACGCTCAAGAGATACCCGTTACGAATATGAATACATTAGTAGAATTGCCTATCCCACACCGTTAAACTTGAAGTGGATGCACTTCCAGCACAAAGGATTTGTCAAGAAAAAAAGATCGACTTGTATTTCATACACATCGACATCTAATTCCCTTTAGGCTCCTCTTTAGGCTCCTCTGAGAACTCGGAAGCGCGGGAGCCATATTTTGCGGGATCTGTTCCATGGAAAGGGTGGTTCACCAGGTTGAACCTAGAGGAAGACAGTCAAATGCCTGCCCACAGAAGCAAGGAAATGCGGCGTACATTGGGAACGTGGCTGGAATTTAGACTGATTAGATTCGAACTTATAAGTCAGTAAGGTGGATGAACGTACAGAATTTAAGTTGAGAGAATTCTGAATTCCTGTTGGCAGCCCCTTGAACCCACATGGGTTGCGGTGATTCTCCATAGAGTGGCTTGCCTTCCGATGCGCGTTGGGAGAGCTCGGCCAGATCTTTCTCCTCCTCCCGTTTGTTCTCTGACCACCCCCAAAATCGAGCTATGGAGTGCAATGAGCGTTGCGAAGTTCATGAGAAGCAGTCAGATTCTGCATACCACTAGAGCGTTGGTATGCAAGCAAGAAACCACCAACGAAACCGAGGAAACCCCCAAGGCGGAGAGCGGTTCTCATGGTAGTTCTAGCAGGATCTGCCATCTCTGTACGATCATGAGTGCTTGCCCAAGCGAGGTAAAAGAAATCGACACACGCCAGCAATACAGAGCGGCAGGGAATGCGCCGGTGGATCCAGTCCAGACAGCATAGTCCGAGGACCTGAAGTATCGAATTACACGGAGAGCATGAGGGTCGGAGTCAATGCGAGGGTATGGGGTGTCGATAAACTTTTCCGGCATGGCGCTGTCGAGGTCGTGAGTCCGACGTTGTTGTGGGCAATGGCGGCTTCTTGATGGTCATGTGATGCGAACAAATAAGCCTGCCCTTATCTTGCGCTGTGGCCACCCATTTGGCCGCCTTGTTAACTTTAACGCCTTCAGCCCTTGTACTTATTCCACCATGAGTGCAATCCGAAATTCTGGTCGTAGGACGTCGCGCTCAGCGCAATCACCATATGCTCGGCCGCCCCCCAAAAAATCTGTAGGACTTGTTCTCTCAATCCCACTCCCAACTTGTGCTGATACCGCAGATCTAGTCGTGGAGTATCACAGGGTTATTGAGCTTTTTGAATCCCCTTCGTTCGCGTTCGCCGGTTGACGACGCCTCCGACTCAAATGGCTCAGATGTCGAGGAAGAGTCCCACAATGCGCCAAAATCTCCAGCTGTGTCTCTGAATAAGCGTGGCCATCAGGTTTAGAATTTTTGTCCAATATTCTAGCCGAGCCACCTAACGTCTATTCAGATCGTTAATGACACATACACGCAAGGCAATATGTTTCCACATTCATCTGCTCAGCAGCATCCCCAAAGTTCTCTTCCCTCAGTGCAGTCACCACACTCTGAGTCGACCTCTCCCGCACAAAACCTTGAGAGAGTATCCGCTCAGCTCAAGGAGTCCTTGGGCATAGCTGGGGTGGACCATCTCGTATCTCTTCTTAAAGAGGCTACATCCGGTGAGATTTCCACAGTTAATTCACGTTTACTCAATCATTAACTCCTAGTTTAGCGGAAGAATCAGAACCATTCCGATTTTCCAGCAGCCCCTCCACACCTACTCGTGGAAACTCTCCATTCCAAGGCAACGTCGGCTTTACATTTGGCTCGTCTGCTACACAACTGTCAACACCGTCTCCCCGCAAGACCCTCAACAAAAACCCGAACGGTGTTTACCGATGGCAAGGTGGCGGAAGTGCAAAGACACCCCGATCCAAGAACCGATACTCGTCCCCTGCGTTTGGCCCCTCCCGCTCCACTCCAGATCGCCTAGTACTCAAGGATACACAGATTGGAACCGAAACACCTAGAACAGATACTAAACGCAGGCGAGTCGGTGATGAGGGACTTGATTCGTCGTTCACCCCTAGTGGCTCTGGTCCCACACTACCTAACGGCAACGTCACAAAGCCTCCTGCACGCGCTGCAGCTCCAGATCCTTCTCCCACCAGAGTCAAACAAACCTTACCATTTCCTGTATCCGCAGGCTCGCCAACCACTCCCCGGACATCCAATGGGATCTCTCTGAACACGAATACTTCACCATCACCATCATCGTCTCGGCTACGCGCACCCCCCCTTTCTCAGAAGCTGACTTCGCCAGTTGTACCGTCACCATTGCGGCAAGCATGGTCTGAAGCTTCTTCATCTTCTCAAAGTGACGCCGCTCCAACCACGCCATCACCTGCGAAGCAAACAAAAGCTGCGGGTTTCATGACCGAGTTGATCAAAGAGGTCACTCCACCGAAACGGCCTGATTTGAGCAATCCCTACCAAACCTCGAGTCCGGTGGGCAAGATAGGTCCGCCGAAAGCGAGGGTCGGGAAGAGAGTGAGGGCAACCGGCAGACCTGCAGCACCCCCTGAAAAGGATGAGAAATGCAAGGAGAAGGAGAAAGTATACACGCCGCAGGCCATCATTGAGGCAACAGTACCCAAGGTTTGTTGTTTATCCTTGCCACTAGTCAAGGTACGCTCAACCTTCAACGTTTCAGGGAAGCAAGCGGTCTCGACCACCTGCTCATTTCGAGAAAATGACATCCTCAACCCGCGAAATCTCGCCTTCACCCAGGGAGCGATCTGCCGAACCGCGCACTAGCAAAGAGCGATCTTCTAACAATCGCTATGCGGCTTACGTTGTGGAAGAAGTTGATGAAGAAGATGAGGAATCGAAGCGTGCAACCAAAAAGTCAAGGACCGTAACCATTAATGGCGGAAGTTCAATGCGGTCATCTAGCTCGCCAGGCCCTATGATCGAAGAGGTCGATGACATTGACATGGGAATAACACCCGAGAAGCCTCAATCCGTTTCCTCCCCCCTTTCGTCCCATCCTCACTCCAGTGCTACCTCTGGCGCTGCCCCCAGCAGACCAGTATTTGCTGGCTTGAAATCGACATCAGTGCCAAAAGAGCCAAGTAAACTGAGATTCAGTTACCAACCAGAGCCTGCAAGTTCATCTGCGGCTCCGCTAAAACCTACGTTTACCCCTAGCCCTGCACCTTTCAAGTTTACTACTACGCCAACTCCTCCGACACCCGCCCCTGCACCCTTTACTTCTCCAGCCTTTACGGACAAAACCAAGGACGCCGCTGTTGAATACCGCAAGAAAGTACCCGCAAAAGAAGCCGCCCTTGCAGTACCGGTGCATTCTTTACCCAAGTACACTTTCTCTGTCACGATCTCTGTTCCGTCCTCAAGCACTCCCCAACAGCTGAAGGCCCGTAATGAGGCCAAGACGCTTTCGAAACCCTCCCTACCTTCTTTCGATCTGACCAAGCCAGCGCTCAAAGTCGCAGCTCCTCTTGCGAGGGCACCTGCATTCTTCCTTCCTCCCGTGAAGGCGTTTGACTGGGCTGCCGCCGGATCGAAACCTGCTGCTGCTGCCGCCGCAAGCAGCGGCGCAACTTGGACATGCTCAGAGTGCATGCTATCCAATCCGGCCTCCGCAGTCCTTAAATGCACGATATGTGAGGCTCCGCGTCCTACCGCTGCCGGATCCACCCCTCCCATAATAACGGGGTTTAACTGGGCGGCCGCCGGAATGAAGCCAGCTGCGGCTAGTGGCGACGGAGGAAATTGGACATGCTCGGAATGCATGCTGTCTAACCCAGCTTCTGTGACTGATAAATGCACCGTTTGCGACACCCCGCGGTAACCTGTTGCGATCTACGTTACATTTATGCGATCGCTCCTAACCTCACATATCCCTCGTCTTCTCCTACATATTGATCATATTAATATGGAAGAACCCCGTTCCTCCGCTACGACCGTCGCTCGGTCAATAAATACTTGTACTTTACACGTTGTCCATAGGCTTGATCAAATCGAAAGGAAGGGTTACGGGCTGTGATTCTAACCTGCTCAGATAAATATACATATGAGGTCCCAGGAGCAGCGCGCCGTCATGAATGTGGTGTTTGTTTTGTAAAATCCAGTCGACGTGCGATGGAACGCGTTTTTGTGTCGTCGCTAGGGGAAGAGAGCTTCCGTTTGAGTCTGCCATTGTTGGCTTTGACACCAGGGCCAGTCGAATTCATCGTGACGTTTCCATCGACCTCTTCCAGAGCTTGGGCTGATAGGTGTGTGGTGCATTTTGGTAGTTTGGAGGGATGCGTGGGGTATGGAAAGGCGGTGAGGTACGGGTGGAAGAGTGCCTAGCAGACACAATGTTCTAAGATTGTGACGGAAAGTCGAGGAAATTTGGAACCTATACCTCTTTTGCAGTTATCCGTCTGCGTGGCTCGTATATTAGACATTTGCTCAATAGGTTCAGCGTGTCGGCACTAGCTGCCGTAAATAGATCTCGTAGTAACGTTTTCGGAAATTGGCCCACTGGAACGTAATCAGGGAGCTTAGTGTGTCCCTTGTAAAACAAAGAATGTCAGTGAATGCAAAATACATGGAGAGGCATCATTACAGGCCATTCCTCCTCCATCGGGGTGCCTAGAGCACGAAAAATTGTCTTTAGTTGGTCCATGTCGCTTTCACCAGGAAGATAGGGAACCCGAAGCATGAGTTCTGCAAATATCGTCCCAACCGACCAAATATCCACCGCTGAACTGTAATACCGGCTGCCAAAAAGAAGCTCAGGGGGACGATACCAACTAGGAACAAGATGAGTTGACGCCACCGCCAAACGGGAGGGCAGAGTGCGCACCGAGTGATGACTTGGCTTGTCATTTTGTAACCGGGATCTGCGAAGTCGCGAGCTAGACCGAAATCTGCGATTTTAAGCTGTCCGTCGGACGCAATGAGCAGATTGTTTGGCTTGAGATCCTAAGTTCGCAGTTTGTGTGAGGCTAGGATGCATTCCAGATTGTAAGTACAATTACACGATGCAGAATAAAGTTTCGATGGCAAAATTCAAGCCCACGGAATGTCATTGCCATCCAACTCTTGATATCAGCAGGCAGAAACACAAGGGATCGATCCTTGATTATCATCTCCAAATCGGAGTCGAGAAACTCTAGAACCAGATTAAGGTTTGTTTTAGAGGAAAAGACGTCAAGGAGCTGAACATTAGATGCGTCAATTAACAAGTGGCACGTAGAAGTCGAAGGCGCGCACCTCTATTACATTCTGGTGATGCAGTTCACGCAGATACTTGACTTCCCGGATCGCAGACATATCCAACCCGTCTTTAAATTGGCCAACCTTTATCTTCTTAATGGCAACCTTCCGGCCAGTCGCAACTTCGCGTCCTGGTATCATCATCTCGTAAATTCCCAACACCATGCCTAGCATAGAAGCTACTTGCCTCGATAAACAACTGCATAGGTACCCTCGCCGACTTTTTGGTCTTTTGCCCTTTGGGGGAATTAGCAAAACGGGATTGTAAAGTTGCTAGACACGCACCAGCGCCTTTGACGCTCGGTGTTAGCTTTTTCTACTGCATCCATGATCCAAATTTCCTTTAGAATAGAGAACTGCCGCTTTATCCCGGTTATCGAAGGATGGAAGAACCAGGTCCACCAGTCTTTGAAGCTATGTAAGGTGAATAACGGGGAGACGCTTAAGATGACGCCTATGAGTTACGTAACCCAATGCCATCCCCTTTCCGGGCTCCGCGAACTTGACTGGCGGTCTTGATTCTCAACGTCTGACCATAATCGTTTCTCAATCAGTGGATTAACCGCCAAATCCTAGGATGGCCCTTTTTTTCTGGAGAGGTGTTTAGAGCATGTGTAAGCCGCGTTGCGGGACGACGACAACAGAACGACAATCTACGGTGTTCTACACTGGTGCCATCAAGGTACACCGGCGTTTGAATCAGATATCATGGGAAGAGCTGAGATCAAATATCCCTGATCGTACGTGGGATATCGGAGAA
>JABCKH010007678.1:0-48380 GCA_018851285.1 Lyophyllum semitale | reverse complement strand
TTTCGCGCTAAACTACCACTAGAGAAAAATGTATATTTTCGGCCGGAAAATATGATTTGTAACGCTCTTCAGACCCATTTGTTACGCGTTACATGTCCAAAATCTCTTCACTTCATGACCCTGCGTTACGCGTTACATGAAGACTTGGTCGTAATAGTACAGTATCACGGATCTCGGGATCGGACACAGTATATAGCTCACTCGTATGTATCGTAGCTACCCATCCGTTTGTCCTCTCCTCTCCCCTCTCTCGCCGTCATGCAGAGGACAAACTGGAATCCTATCTCTTTTCTGTGACACGACGTGACGCTGTCAGTTTGCGAACTCGATTTCAACATGCTGTGCCACTCATCCGTGTCACCTTCGCAACGGCAAGCGAGATGTTGCAAAGCGCTGCAAGAGGTCTTCCACCCAGAACGTCTCCGTTCTTCCCCTGCCCGAACTTGATTTCATCCCCATGTTTCAATGTGATACGTCCTGGTCCAGCTTTGCCATCATTGTTGTAAATGCGTTGGTGGTAATACCTGGTCTGAAGAAGTTCAATGAGTGGTGGCAACACTACTATTTGACTCGAGTTTTACTTTTCCGGCGCCGTCTTCGACGGCCTTGATTCCCCACGATAAACGGTCGAAATGAGTATGGGCTAAGTCTTCGAGAAGTACGATATTGCCAATGGAGTTCAGATTATCCATGACTAGTTGCGCGGTATCCTGACTGGCGAGCATACCGATTTGCTTCAAAGTATCAAGCTGAGATTGCCGTACCTTTTTGTGGATCGAATTAGGGATGATATGGGTTACGATAGGGTCCAAGCTAGTCGACGATGTTTTTTCGTCAAAAAGCTCGCTAGTCATTACACAGATGAAGCCATCACGTTGAAATCCCTGGCAGTGACATCGTCAAACATACTCCGCACTAGTCAAGTAAGGGCCATCTTGACGTACCAATTCCTTGAGAACCACCTGTTTACGCGTACCAAATCCTTCGGCTTTAGCTTCTTCCATCAGTTCTTCGACCCTCATCCCCATGATACCTGTAACGGATGATTCACTACCACCTCCTGACGCGAGTCTGCCATGATTCGTGACTATCGTAGCATTGAATATCAGCATTCCCGAGTCTATCAACAAATGCTTACATGCGATACTCAGATGCGTAAAGAGTTCATGGGCCATGTTGAGGACAGGAGTAAAATTAACCGATCCTACTTCGACCCCGTTCAGTAGTATTTCTGTAGTTTGTTGTCTCGAAACGAATGCTGAGCGTTTTACCAACCGGACTGCCAGTGAAGTATCAGCCATTAATGATAAAGGAAGAGCGGGCTACGCACCATTTCTCACAAACAGGTCATGACATCGTTCAAGTTCACACCAAAATTTGTCAACAAGACTTCCACCCATATCATAAGCTTCATGGAGGAAACCTGATAACAGTCTTGTGGCGACGGCCTCACCGAATTCTCCCGACGCCATGATGCGCTGGGCTGGTGCCCAATCCCACGACTCAGCCTCTTCAAGGATAGCAGCAGCATGCAAAAGGGTATCGGGGGAGGTATTCATTGGCGATGATCGGAGTGGCGCAGCAAGTCACAGATCCTGAGCGGAGTCTGAAGGTCCACGTGGATTATACGTATCGCGACAATTTTTCTTGAAAGCCCCCAACACAGAATGGCCAACAATTCCTCTGACGACGATTTTGGCATGTACTGCGACGCGTTCACCCCCGATCAGCTCCCCGGGGACTCCACGCGCTTGAGCAACGCGGATCTTTTCCAAGGTGAGTGTTTGTGTTGTTGTCACCCTTAACTCCCCTCACATTCCAATCGTTATCCAAGTAAGGACAATCACTTCCAAGCACCACGATGTACGACCGCTTCCAAGCAGGTCGTGAGGACCAGCTGTCGGTGGGCAACTGTCCTGAAGGATCATATCCATTTTTACGAAGATATGCGGACCCGACGTTAGATGCCATCATATGCAGGATGTCAAGTTACGTCGACAGTTGAGCCGTCGAAAACCGGATTTTGCATTTTTATGAAACTTGTGTTGAAAGATAACTGGTTTCTTTTCGAATTCCCTCACGGGATTCTGCGTGATGACTGGAAGGAAAACGAATATGTGACCGTTTGAATGCAACAGATATACATGGTATCAGCACATGCAATTGTAAAAGCTCCATGAATCATAACAAGAGGTATGCGCGTCAGGGTATAACATATCCAAAACACAGCGTAAACAAGCCAAAAAGAAATTATAGCATCAATCCAACAGCCCCAGGCTCTCCATGCGCAGGCTAATACTAAGGTTCTCCTGCGCCCCATCGATCAGCTCCTGCGCCATCGACAGATTCGAGATGCGTGCACGGAGCACAGGCAGGCAAGCTGTGAACACGCCCAGGATCTGAGCACGGGCCGAGGATTCGTCCTCTGTGGGTACAACAGGCACAGGCACAGGCCCGGGGTCCAGGTCGCGGGCCGATTCAGACCCAGATGCGGGGGCAGGAACAGGACCTGTCAATTTGATGATGGACGCCTCGAGGTCGACCGCTTCTGCGTGGAGTCCCTCTGGGGGCGGGGAAGAACGTGTGAGTGGGAAGAAAAGTATGGAGCGGAGCAGGGCGTACACACCGAGGCTGTCGAGCATCTCGCCGTATATGCGCAGGGGCGCGTCCTCATCGGGTTCGTTGGCGCCGTGCGTGGCGAGCTCTAGAGCGGCGGCCTCGACGCGGGTGCACGCGTCGCCGTGGGCGAGGAACGCCTGCATGATGTGCGGGGCGGTTTCTGCGAACTGCGGGGGGTGAGTATTAGTAATATTACCAAGGGTGGCGCGACTCACGGTATCGGTGGACAGCTCGTCGTAGAGGTCGACAGCGCGTTCGGCGTGGAAGCGTGTGCGTTCCTCTGCTATGTCAGATTCATCCTCGGCGAGCTGGTGCGCACGCTCTGCGAGGTCTTTCTAGCGGAGGGGACGTGAGTAAGTGGAGAATGTAGTAGAAGGGCGGGCGGAGACATGCCTTTGCAGCAGCATCTGCGGTCTGGAAGCACGCGTCTAGGGTGGAGGTCATGTAGAGCCATGGATATAGCTGTGCTGCGACCTGTAGGGAATCGGAAGTTGGCGCTGGGGCTTTTTCTTCGATGGGTGGAGGCGCCGTGACAGGAGGCTTCGGGTGAACATGAATATATGTTCGTTAACAAGCAATGGAGTAGGGTGTACCGGTGCTTTGACAGTAGACGAAGACAGTTCTGAAGGAGCAGAGGTTTCGGCCTTTGGCTTGGGTTGGCGGGTGACCGGAGCTTTGGTCGATTTGACACGTTCTGGGCCTTTCGAGGCTGTCCTGGTAGTCGAGGATGCGACCTGCAGGGAATCGGAAGTCGGCGCCGGGGCGATGGGTGGAGGTGCCGTAACAGGCGGCTGTGGGTGAGCATCAAGATGTGTTTGTTAACAAGCAATGGGGCAGAGGTGCTCTGACAATAGACGAAGACGATTCTGAAGGCGCGGACTTTGCCTTGGATTGGCTGCTGAGCGGAGGTTTGGTCGATCTGGCACGTTCTGGGCCTTTCGAGGCCGTATTTGTAGTTGAGGATGCGACCTGCGGAAAATCGGAAGTTGGCGCTGGTGCTTTTTCTTCGATGGGTGGGGGCTTTGGGTGAGCATTAAGATGTATTTGTTAACAAGGAATGGGGCAGAGCGTACTGGTGTTTTGACAGTAGACGAGGACGGTTCTAAAGGCGCGGTCTTTAGGCTGGTGACCACAGCTTTTGTCGATTTGGCACTCGACGACGGCGCAGTACTGGATGCAGCTTGCTTAGCCCTAGTCGACGCGGTGCTGCTGGTGGCCAGAGGCTTGGACGCTGGAGTTCTTCCTGAGAAGAGTTCAGCATTGGCCCCGGGTAGTGTTTCCAAGACGAGTACCGCGAGCTAGGGCAGTTTTTGATGTGTTCATCGTTGGGGGAGACAGGGAGGTTCAAACTCCGCTCACTTCCTCAAAGCTACCTGCATCGAGCGAGGCCTCCCGCCGCACCCCAGGCGTCCGCAGCGATACCCTTATCTACGCCCATCATCTACTTGGGCTGCATTATATCTCTTTCCATGGCTTTCTTGGTTTCCATCTTCAAGCCACTCGCGTATCTGTCCCTACCAGTCATCCTCCTCCGTTCCATTGCTGCAAGCTCATCTACAGGGAGATACTATGTCCGCCAGGGCGTTTACATCGGAACCCTCATGACTGTTGCAGCGTGCAGCGTCGTCGTCGCGGCTGGCATGGCCGTAGTGGGCAGACAATTCGACGTAAACTACGTCGTCGCCCGCACTTTCTACCACCTCGCCCGGAACGTACTCAAGGTCGAGATACAAGTCGAGGGGGAGGAGCATCTCCACGCGCGGCCGGGTATCCTGATGGCGAATCATCAGACCATGCTGGATGTCATCGTGGTGGGCAGGTGAGCAGACTCAACAGACAGGTGCACACCCCCCCCGCATCCGTCGCCCCTGCGATCCCGTTTTCCAGCTGACACCCTCCCCCCCCCAGGCTGATGCCCAAGCAGGCGTCGATCATGGCGAAGAAATCCCTGCAGTATACCCCGCTCGGCCCGTTCATGACCATGTCCGGCGCGATCTTCGTCGACAGAGGCAACAACGCCCGCGCCGTGCAGTCCCTCGCCGCCGCCAGCGAGCGTATGCGTGCGCACCGGATCTCGTTATGGATCTTTCCCGAGGGTACTCGCACGAGCGCGGAGGTGCCGGATATGCGGCCGCTCAAGAAGGGCGGGTTCCATCTTGCGATCCAGGCGGGTCTCCCTATCATCCCCATCGTCACGGAGAACTACTGGCGCATATACCACCGGGGTGTGTTCGATACGGGCGTCATCAAGGTTCGGGGTATGTGCTAGGCTTCTTCCTTCTCGTGCCACATTCACATATGGATATCTAGTGCTGCCCCCCATCGCGACGGCCGGCCTCACCGCGTCGGATATCCCTGACCTTGCCATACGCGTACGGGATCAGATGCTCGAAACTCTACGTGAGATCTCCGTCGTGCCGCCAGGGCACGTACAGAAAACCGAGGAGGAACCCGAACCACGGAAGCGTGAATCCGAAGAACCCTCGAATTCCGGAGAGGCGTCACCTGCCGGTGAGCAGTCGCCCAGAGTCTCGCTCGGGACGGGCACGTCTAGCGCGTCAATATCGTCATCGGTATCGGCATCGGTATCGGGGCTGTCCAGGTCGGGGTTGAGCGAGACCGGTGCGGAGACGGAGGAGGATGAGGGGATGATTCTGGTCGGGCGGCCGACATAGACGTTACTAGCATTTTTGTGTTTTGGATCATGATCATTTCACGAACTCGGGGAGTAATATATAATGTATCTTAGTCTGGAATTAGGGTACGTACCTACGAGACGCTTCGTAATCTAGGTATATAATATAGAATTGTCTCTGTACGGTGTCAACTTATGGTATGGATTTCTCGGGTGATTCCGTCATACCTGGGTACGCACGAGTGCCCCGGCGCATGTGCGATCTCTTATTTGCCCGGCACCAAAGGACCAATGCAATGACGAACGCGATGGGCCGTGGGCGTTTTTGCGATCAAACGTTCGCTCCAAAAATTACGCATTGCTCCTGCGTAACCGAGAAAAAAATTAGCTGCAGGCTAAAAGGTAAAGTTGTAAGAGATTAAATGCCTGCCACAGGAGGTAGTACCCCAGAATCAACGGATCATGCCAGGTTGAGCTAGGGTCGCGCTTCGATTTCCAATTTTTTTTCTAGGGAAGAGGAGGCTCGGTCAGGTAATATATACCACGCGAACGTTCTTCCCGTGTTGCGTATATAAAGCGTATATGCGTATTCCTGGTACTTTCCGAGACCACTTTCTTCCCAGCTTTTATTCCTCACCTTTCCACGCCCCCATCCCTCTTACCCCTCCATGGCGTTCTCCAAGGTCAAGTCCAACCCCAAGACCGTCAAACTCCCTGGTACGCCAACACCCTTACCCTCTCCTACTTAGCTAGTGCTCACCGCCGCCGTCGTGCAGACTGCTGGGGCCACCGTGGGGTAAGTCTTGCTCCGGCCGAGCCACGCAATGGGAAGACCCGTTGAACTGACACTCACACGTACACGACACGTCACGTCCCTTCCCCCCCAGGCCTCCGCCCGCTTCCCCGAAAACACCCTAGCAAGCTTCGAGGCTGCCATCCGCGATGGCGCCGAGGGCATCGAGAGCGGTATTTATGCTGAGCGTTTGCGCGTGCGGTAACCGTAACCTCCGTACCCAGACGTCCACGTGTCCGCGGACAATGTCGTTATCATGTTCCATGACCCCGGTGAGCGGTGTTTTTCTGCGTTGGCATAGGCAGTGTTCATATGTATCGTAGCTTTGGGACGAACGACGGACTCGACAGGTGGGTTAATGGGTGACCCCTGTTTCTAGATGAAGTGTGTTGACTTGTCCCGCAGGTCAGATCAGGGAACGCGAGTGGTACGGAGAGAAGGGTATGCAACACGTCCGGACCGTTAAAGAGCCCAAGCAGGCCATCCCCACCTTTGCCGAGACCGTCGCACTCCTCATGCGGGTACGTCCTCCCCCACCCGTACACATATAGCTGAACACCCCCTCCCCCTTACCCTTCCTAGCCCGAGAACCTGCACGCCAAGTTCAACGTCGACGTAAAGGTGCAGAACGACCCCGACCGCCTGTTTGCCCTGATGCACGACATCATCGCCGCGCAGCCCGAGTGGGAGACGGCCCTTGCGCCTAGGATCCTGCTCGGCCTGTGGCACCCGCGTTTTTTGGCGTTCGCAAAGACGAGGCTGCCGTACTGCCGCCGGTCGTACATCGGAAACAGCCCGTACATCGCGCGCAAGTACTTTTGGGCGGACTGCCACGCGTTTTCGATGGCGTTTGGCGCGCTCACGTCCGCTGATGGCCACAAGTGCGTTTTTGTCCTTTCTTTCTTTCGTTTCTTCTGTTGCTGAGGCAAGGTTTTCTTAGATTCAGGATGGAGTGCAAAGCGGCGGGGAAGAGCTTGATGGTGTGGACGGTGAATAAGCCGGACCATATGATGGAGGCGAGTTACTCCCGCGTTCATATTTCGGAGTTTGGACGCTGATACTCTTGCAGGCAGTCAGATGGGAAGTCGATGTGATCATCACCGATTTTACGAAAACATGGCTCGACTTACGGACCGCGCTCCAGAGTACGTGATTCGGCCTTTTATCCGATCGAACGGAATTGGCTGATAGGGCTTTTTTATAGCGGACTACGAGAAGATCGGCTCGCAGTACGGGCGTATTTTCCTCTGGACGACGCCCATGTACTACACGCCGTTCCTTGTTACGTTTAGCAAGCTCGGAAGAACGTACCTCGAACGCATTGCTGGACCTTTCGATGCGATTCCCGTGACCACTGCTATCAAGACCCAGGCATAAGCTATATAATCCCCCATAGACTGCATACCCTCGTAGACCTTGCTGTGTTGTTTTTATATGGTGCTGCCGTAGATAATTCTGTGTGCCATTTGCTTTACAATATACCTGTATTCGATGGAGAAACGTGTGACGGCATAAACAAGGGACAATGATGCGGCCATGTGGTGTTGGTGCGCACTTGACCTCAACCATCCTCACGACCTGACTCGATCCACGGACGGCAGCGCACAGGCGCCACCGAGCGCTATACTTACTATCTATCTATCTATCTACTTAAATCCTTCGCCGTAATGTCCTCCAACCCTAAACCCCGCCGTACACACCGTAAACGGGTCTCAGCCTTGCGCCTCTCGTCCGACACCACCAGCACCCTCCCAGAATACGGCATCTGGAATAGAGAAGACGTAGTCGATCTCGCCTCGGACAGACCTCCCGATTACCCAGACAGTGCAGAAGAGGCAGACGCAGACACCGACTCTGATTCAGATTCCGGGTCCATCTATTACGTGCCACCAACACCACTCTCCGCCCCTTCCCTATCCCCATCCCTGTCCCCCCCGTCTCCACGGCGCCAGCGACGCCCAGTCCACAGACGGAGACACTCGGTGAGCGCAAGCAACGACCCGTACCTCGACTCGCTCCTCGCACGCAGCGTGCACGCGCTCGAAATGTCCAACACGCTCCTGCAGAGCTCCATGTCGACGCAGACGAGCCTTTCCACGATCCTCACGTCGGAATCCTCAGCGGATGATGTGCTCGCGACGAGTGCGCGCGGGCTGGTGATGCGCATCCAGGGCAGCAGGGGGGAGCATGCGAGGTGGGCAGACGACCTGGCGGAGATCAGTCGCGGTGTGGATGGGCTGTTTGATGAGTCAATGACTTCGACTTCGACGATGGGGGATATGAGTATTAGCTGTAGTCTCCCGTCGTCGAGTCCGCCGCCGCAGCTTTATCGGCAGAGGAGGAGGCCGTCGATGCTGGAGCTGAGGAATGAGCCCAAGCCACAGCTGCATTTTTCTTATCAGGACCGCTCGAGCCTCGTTTCGCCACCGTTACGAGCAGTCACTCAGTTCGTGGCACCCGATGGGAACGCTCTGCTGTCTCCTCTGGGTCCTCGTGTCCCGTCTTCGTCCGGAGAGACATCCTCGCACAGTCTCCATGCCTCTCTCTCCTCTCCGCAACTCATGGACAGACCGTTGGAGCCAGCCACACCGGCGTATAACATGCTCTCCTCGTTTGTCAGCAGAGCCCCGTCGTCCGGCTCGTCCACCCCCTCGACCTCCATCACATCCCCCATCCCCTCCTTCCTCTCCACCTCCCGGCGAAGCCGAAACCCTAGCACCAGCACCGAACGCAGCTCCCGCTCTTCCTCTTCCACCACCATCACCAAAAAAACCCCACCCCCCGACACTCACGACCGCTCCCCACGTTCCCTCACCCCCAAGCAAATCCTAACCGCCCTCCCCCCTCCCCTCGAGGAACCCTCCTCCTCCTCCTCCTCCGACAGCTGCACAGCCAAACGCACCATCCTAAGCCTCCGCAAAATCCTTGACGACGCCCCGCCCGTCCCCGCTCCCACACCCGCACCCAGACCGACCCTCCTGCACCTCCGCCCCGCCGCACCCCTCGCGGAAGCCTCTACCGCCACCGCGTCCGTCTCGCGGCTCTTCACCAAGGCGAAACATTCCTCGTCTACGCGCCCGGCGTCCCCGCCGCGCCAGTCCGCGATGAAGCAGTCTTCATCGCGGTCCTCCCCTGCGGGCTCACCGACCGTCACTGGCAGCCCGCATCTCCTCAGCGCAGGCGGGAGTGGCAGTGGCAGTGGCAGTGGCACGCCGTCGAGCTCGGGGCGCTCGACGCCCAAACGCATCAGTTTTGCGGCGCTGCCTGAGTCGTATGCGGGGTCGCGGCCGTTGTCGTCTAGGTTCAAGAAGAGCCGGCGGGGGAAGGAGGTGGGGGTGGGAAACGGGAAGGGGAAGGGGAGGGGGAGGGGGGAGGAGGAGGGGAGGGATTCGTTGGAGGGGTGGTGGAGTGGGTGGCTTGTGGGCCCTGGGGGGATGGGCATCGGCATGGGGGTTGGTGCGGGCGCGGGTGGGCAGGGGGCTGGTGCGGCGAGGCATGAGGAGCGGATGGAGGATCGGTTGAGCCGGGGGTGGGGTGGGCGGATGACGGGGGCGTTTGGTGCGTCGGGGTTGGATGATTGGGCGATGTGAGCTTTTTCTCCTCCCCTGGGGAGGAGGGGAGTTATCATTATTATCTTTTGCTTTCCCCATCTTTTTTCTTTCTTATCCTTACATACTACACGACGCGGCGTTTCTGTTGACGACATATCTCACGACATCCGTTCCTTACCTTGTATCTAGACCCGATGTCCTGGACCTATCCTTGATTTTATCTGATCTTGTTTTGTACTTGTTCACATAACGAGGACCGTCGTTGAGAGTTTTGGGCATAGATTTCATAAAGTGCATAGGGCATAAGGCATAGAGCATACATCGAGGTAGCCAACTTCAACAAGCCCGAGAGTGGATATCTGCCCCGAATCGCTACATAAAGGACATTCCAACCACAGTGAAAATCCCTCCAATGAGTCCTGCCAGCACGAGCTGCAGAAACGTCGTCAGCTGCGGGCCCTCCATCGGCAGGTCCTCTACACCCCCAGGCATCCCGCGCTGAGACTGCCACTGCCACTGCGACCCGCCAACCATGACGCGGCCCACGGCACCGGGGTCGCGTCCCAGAACCATCAACCACGAGCCCAAGCCCGAGCCCTTCTTCCCACGGACGAGCGCAGCGTGCACCCCGTTCCGCGCCGCGAGCTGCTGCGTGCGCGCCGGGTCCGTGCGGCGGGTCGCGAACATGCTCACTACGCGGCGGTGCTTGAGGGTTGCAGCGACTCCTGCGATGAAGCTGGACGTGACCGACGCGCCGTCGTCGTCGTCGTCGTCGTATTCTTCCTCCTCGTCAGCAGAGGCGGGGCCGCGGATGGTCTTGCCGTCGTCGTCGACGAGGACGGTGGAGACGTAGGAGCCTGCGGGTGTGGGAGGGCGGGGGGCGGGGCGGTCGACCCAGTTGGGGTTGCGCCTGTGCCAGGGCCCTGAGTCGGGGATCGCGAAGGAGGGCTCGGGGCGTTTAGGACTGGGACTGGGGTTGGTGATGAGTGGCTGGGTGGTGGGTGCATGGGATGGTTGGCGGGGCGGTGTTGCGGGCGGGGAGGCGAGGGAGGAGAGGGAGCCGGAGAAGAGGGAGGAGAAGGAGGTGGGTGGGGGTGGGGAGGCGTAGGAGGGCGGAGGGGTTAGGCTTTCTTCTTTGACGGGGCAGAGCGGCAGCCCGTCGGGGCGCTTGTGGCCCGCCATGGGCAGACCGCAGGCGTGGCAGTGGGGTTTCTTGCGCGCTGAAGGTGGGCTGGTAGACATTCTGCCTGGGTGTTCGACCGAGTTCTGTGATTTAAATACGGGTGTTGGACGATGAAAGGGTCACAAAGTGATGCTCACCAGAGTTGGGTATCCTCAACGGGACAGATACGCTCGCCAGACACCATCTGGGGCCCGCTTTCTTATAGCCTTTGCGGTCGTTAGGCACCTTCAAAGTTGCCATCGCAAGTAGAAGGGCGTCCAAAGCGAGAACAAGCGCGTCGTGAATGAAATTCAAGTTGAAAGAACGTCTTTGTATTTTCAAGCTGAACCTCAGCGGATAAGATAAGATCATCAAAGCAGTTATACAGTAGGTGGATCCTCAGAACCCGAAATTACAATCGCCCCTCTAATCAAGCAGTCGTCGCAGCCTGCAGTATCAAAAGACTCGCAGCAGTATTGCTCGCCACCAACGCCGCACCAACATCCCCAACAGTCTTGGGCACCGACGACCCAATCGACGCCCCCGCCCCCATAATCACCTCCTGCAGCTCAGCCTTATGCGACTCCACAGCCATCCTTCTCGACCGGCCAGTGACAACAATCATATTCTTCGCCGGGGTCGACTGCGACGCCTCCTTGGCGACGAGCTCGACGATGGAGTGCAGAGGCTTGGCGGATGGGATGGTGCTGAACGTCACCCGGGAGAGCGCCTGGGCGGTGTCGGCGTCGCGGGTGGTCGAGGGCAAGGCGTAGCGGTCCCATATCACGTTATCTGCGGTGTTGGACGCGAGGCGCATTTGGGTGCTGTCTATGGCGTAGACGGTGTCCGCGGCAGCGATCGTCTGGACACAGGAGACTGAGTATGGATTTCGAAGTAAGGGGGCTGTTAGCTTACCTGGTGAAGGATGATGGGGGACCCGGACTTCTTCTCATCCATGTTAGTGCTTTCCCGGGACAAATCGTCGACCTTCTGTATCCTAACCACAGTGGCTTGAACCGACGAGTTGCGGCAGAGCTGAACGACGAAAGCCAGAGCTAGACGGTCGTCAGGACCACCGAAGAACGGCATGATGAGATGCTGGTTCTTGGCGCTAGCGTAAGGGGTGCTGAGACCCCGGTCGACGAACAACGCCACATGACTGGGTGAGGTGGAGAAGACGTTGCGAATGAATTCGGCGTACACCACCGAGTTCGTCTGGTCGTGGGTAGTCGTCTTGTGAAAGACGCCGTCAAAGGGATTTAGAGCACCGAGGTGAGTTGAATCGTCTTCCACCACCGTGGTTCCTCTGGACCACGGAAGAATCACCATTTGGGAACCGGATTCCAGGACGTGTTTGGAGATGGCGGACGTGAACTCGTCATAATGGACCACGGAGAGCGCAGCGGACACGAGGAGATTGTTGAGATATCCAAAAGTGCGGAACACTGAAATCACAGGATCGTTGTAAATCAAGGACTCGGCCACCTTTGACTTGAGCACCGCCGAAGTACGACTAGTCAATTCAATGAGGCGAAGCGCATTGATGGCAATGCGGGAAGAACTGGTAATGGGCATTTCTGGTGCCTTTTCCACAGACTTTTCAGACTTCGCGTCGAGCGAGGATACATTCATCGTAACCGCCCCGCTTTTGTTGGATTGAAGGAGTTGAGAGATCGTCATAGCCGCGGGAAGTTGTTCAATCTTGTCCAGGACCAAAGCGAACCTGGTCTTGATCTCGTCGTCGGAAGAGTGGCGAGGACCAGTGCCGCCTTCAGCAACATGGTGGCCGTGGTCAACGCCGTCGCGGGTACGGTATTTCTCGGGGTAGAAAAGGAGAGCGAGGGGAGTCGTCATGAAGGTCAGGATAAGGGCGTGGACGACAAACATCGAGAACGTGCGGGTGTCCAAGATGTTGGCCTGCAGACCAATATTCAACACGATCAGCTCTACAAGCCTAAAGAAATGAGTTATTCGGGGGTGAGAACAAAAAAAGAGTCTAACCCCTTGCAACTCATCAGAGAACCGATAGCGCCAGATTCACGCCAATTGAAACCAGTTGCACTCGCGGCAGCAAAGCACGAAAGAAACTTGGAGAAGAAGGCGACCAAGCAAATGATGATGGTGTATCCCCAGGTTTTACCAGTGTCCATCAAGCCAAGGTTAGTCCTCAAACCGGAAAGCGTAAAGTACTGTTGTTGATCAAAGGGATTGTCAAGATCGATCCATTATCATGAATGGCGGAGATACGCACGATGGGGAGGAAGATGATGGACACCAGATCTTCCAGTTTCTCCACCAACGAGATCGCGTACCCATTCTCGTGTGGGATGATGAGACCAGCCAAGAATCCGCCTGAGAATAGATCAGCGTTCAGTAACATGATCAACAGCAAGCAGCAGAAAACGCTCACCAAAAATAGCATGGACACCGATGATGTCCGTGAAGAACGCAGACGCGAACACGATCAGCAGAGTCAAAGTCATCATGCCCGCCGTCGGTGTGCCTTGCTCCAGACTGCCGGTCCATTTCGCCAGCCACACATAACCCCACCGACCGGGGTACAGGAGCAGGAGGATGTAGCCAACGCAGGTGAGGAGAACATAGAGCGCGGTCAGCCCCGTCGAGGCATTAACCAAGGCGACTGTCAACGCCAAGAGAATCCACCCAACCACATCATTGCCTACACCCGCAGCGAGAGTAACCACGCCGACGGTAGTGTCCAAGAGTTTGAGCGAAGTAAGAATACGGCAAAGGACGGGGAAAGCTGTGATGCCGATCGCAACTGCGGTAAACAGCAGGAAATAACCAAAGTTGACATTGGGATTAATAAACTCTTTGTAAATGCCGACACCGAGCGCGGCGCCGAGGCCGAGGGGCACCAGCAAACCAGCGATGGAGATGGCGGTCGCCGAGACGACGTTCCGGCGGATGACTTTGGTGTCGATCTCGAGGCCGACGAGGAAGAGGAAGAGGATCAGGCCGATGGTGCTGGTGAGGTTGAGGCCGGCGAGGGATGCGTCCGGGAAGATTGCATTTCTGAATCCGGGGATACGGCCCATGACGGACGGGCCTAATATAATACCTCCTATGACTTCCGCGATGACACGGGGCTGGCGGATGCGGTTGAGGAAAAGTGAAAGGAACTGAATCATGGCGATGATGATCACTGCAGGCGGCGGTACGCGTTCAGCGGAGAGACATAGATGATTAGCAGAGATACGTACCGAGTTGGATAACCCATAGTCGGAATGGGTCTGTGGGTAGGTAGGTTACTGGGTTATCGCCTGAAATAACACCTCCCTGGAAGTAGTCGATATGTTATGTGAAAACTGGGGAAGAAAGAAAGCACATACCTGCTCAGAGGCCTTCCTAGGAAGAAGACTACGGGCAAAGTGAGCTACTAGGTGAGAGAGTTCGCCCATCTTGTGGCGGGACGGCAAGCAGCAGAGGCTCTCTTGGATGTTTTCATCTTATATAGGGCGGTTTGAGACATACTAAACATATCAATCTAGATCGTAAATCACGATTTACATTTGATGAGATAACATTGATCGGTCCAGGGGTTATCGCCTACTTACAACATATATTCGAGGAGAGTGGTTAATGTACAGAATATATGTATTTGACGCTCCAGCCTCTGCAAACGAATCTCTTGACCAAATAAAACTGCGCTTTCATGTCAGCTAAAGAGCCACATCACCATAGTCAGAGAAAACTAAGAGTCTGAACTGCAACCTCGGCAACCTGCAGGTTGAATTGGTAGGAGCACAAAAGGAGAAAAGGCTCCAAGACGCACCACAATGGACACATTCAACGACCGTTCCACTCCGGACCTGGGCCTTGGGAACCCTGCAAATGCATGTTGAACCTTGATAGTTCATGTCCTAGAAGGGGGGGAGTGAGCTGAAAGAGGTCAGGCGGAAAAGTCCCTGGATGGTGGCTCACCCTCGTTTGTATACACCTGAGGCAACACAGTTTTTCATAGCCCGTCTTCTTCCACTTGGCAATCAGACTGCTCACGTTAGTCTCCAGAGCGGAGCAAGAGAGCCTGCGGACTTACTTGGCGTCAGCATAGCCTTCTTTCAACAGCCAGTCGTAGAGTTCCCTGCTAATGGCCTCGCGCTTGTAATACAGCTCGTAGATATATCGCGAGCGTGTATGGGATATCCGCATGATGGGCCACAGAGACTCTGCCTTACGCTTGCCTTCATGAGATTCATTCTCGGCGTCTCTCATCTTCTTCGCATAGTCGTCAAGAATCTGGTTTGAAAGTATCAGAGAGAGCGCTAAAATTGTTTCGGCTACAAAAGAGTAAGCCGACTCACGGCTTCGATATCCTCAAACCCCTCCGGTGGTTTCTTGGTCCTCGTTGTCCTTATCTTGGGCATGGCTGCGATAGAGGCAAGGGAAGACAATGAGGGGACAGCAGAGAGCCGCGTCTGACTCTTTACTCCGCTCAACCTCGATCATAATAATGAAGGTTATGTAAGCAGCCTCATTGAAAGCCAAACATTGTGACGGCCACCACCTCACAACGACTGTGGACCACTGAGGAACCCTCATGTCCACATCTCTCCTCCTCTCCGGCTTTCCAGCACTCTAATACGCGTATCGCGCAGCATAAACGTGTAAATTCGGCCTTGAAAGCATTGGGTTCTCCTTCTCACTTTTACTTCCGTGCGGGCTTGATCACCTTTGATCACGACCTAGACAACCATGCCTCTCTTCGTCCCACTTCTCCGTCTGGCTATGCTCTTTCTCAATGTCTATGATTCCTACAAAACTCTCAAGTCGCCACCGCCATCAGCACGTAGTAATGAGGGCCGTCCAAGCCAGCGTGCGGTTACTCAGAGAAAGCGAGACATGAAGGGATGTCTCGCCGTGTGGATTGTTTGGGTGAGTAATTCCTCATTCGATACTGAATGGAGCTAACCAACGTACAAATAGGGCTGCCTTATGACTTACGAAGGGTTCGTTGAAGGCCTGGTTAGCCTGTTTGTGCCGTTCTATGACGAAATAAAATCCTTGGGTCTTGTGTTTCTTATCCTGACGCGTGCAAGGGTATGTCTAGGTCTTAAAGACTCTTGAAGATTCTAATTCAGAATAAACAGGGTGCGGAACCTATATTTCTACATTTCATCCGCCCGCTCGTAAAGCCATACGCCCCGACTATTGATACTGTGCTCGATATTTCCCGTATGGTCGGCGATATCACGTTCGCAATCCTGGCTATTCCAATGCAACTTGCCTCCGCTTGGTGGAGGGCGTCGATGTTCTATTCTGAAGAGGTTCTAGACTCAGAGGCGGAGGGCACGCAAGAAACATCTGCACCGACAGCCAAGTCGGTCTCAGCGAGTCTGAAACACGCAGCAGGAGATAACCAACGTGTCCAAGAACCCCTTCGCTTCCCGAGGAAGGTAAGCTCGGAACGACAACCGTCCGGACACACCTCAAGTGAATCTAATCGCCGCCCCGCGCGAGTCGACAAAGTTGGCCAGCGTGTTCAGACCAACAAAACCCCGGATGCTCATCGAATTTGGTACCCTCCGCCTTCATCCTACTCGGACGAAGAAGACGCAGGCGACGCTGCCAACACAATATCTGGGCTTCCCGCTGTCGAAACAGACACAGGCTTCTTATCCAGCGAAGCCATGCGTGGACTGGAAGTGGATGAGTGGCGGCAATACCCTCCCTTCCCATCCGCATATCCACCCACTCCCATCGTTACGTCTTCAGCTGGACTGCCAAGCGTAGGCGCTACCTCTGCTCGCGTTCAGCCTCTGGCAAATTCCCTCATGTTATCCGAGATCCTTGAAGACACACCCCAGCAGGATTTTAGTAGGTCGCTCCTGCCGCCACGAAAGCCCTTAAACCCCGGCTTCGTTGGTGACTTGAGCGACGAACACCATATATCCGGGGTTCAAAATATTCGTCTCGAAAGCATGTCGGTTGACCCTGACAGCGAGGAGGGCGATGACGAAGAAGAAGAGGACGTGTTCAATACCACTTTACAAACACCAATGCCACCGTTACGAGCGACACGCTCTGGCATCGTTCCCGTTATTCCGGTCAATCGCGAGATCTCAATAGCCTCATCTGTAGCAAGCCGGTCCACTGCTCTGACCACTGCCGGTCATGGGTCCTTGCGTACTCAATCATCGTCAGAGTCCTTGTCATCAAGTGCCCTTTCTATGTCGGACCTGTCGTCTGTG
This sequence comes from Lyophyllum semitale, assembly GCA_018851285.1. NCBI lineage: Eukaryota > Fungi > Basidiomycota > Agaricomycetes > Agaricales > Lyophyllaceae > Lyophyllum > Lyophyllum semitale. The sequence continues at coordinate 31,408 of JABCKH010007678.1, read as the reverse complement.
TTGGGAAAGAAGAGGCCATTACCTTTAGACATGGTGGATGTGAAGAACGGGCTTCATACAGCAGAATCAATGACGGGTGGGAACAGGTTCCGTGATAAACCTCATGCCGATCATCCGTCTCGACGTACACACATCAATGTTGCTTCCCGATCCCGGAATCCCGCAAGGAAGAATGCTGCTGACGAGGATCCCGAATCCACGTCCTCCAGCACTGACGATCGTGATGCTGACAGCATCAACGATCGAAAGCCTGCTTACCCCAAACGACGGAAGGTCATCTTGTCGCCGGGACGGGCACGAAACGCGACGCGACCTGTTCGGCCTAGAGTTGCCCGATATGCCACTGCTCCTACAAGGGCCCAGATACCGAAGCCGCCTAAACTCCCAGCCTCCTCTCGTGGTTCGTCGCGTTCACAAACACGCTCCGTTACACGCTCTACAGGCAGTGCCATTCTCAGTGACGCGTCCCAGGCCAGCTTACCTTCTATTAATGAAGCCACTCTACCCGCCCGCGTCACACGACTCAAAGCCAGAACTGCTGTGACCATCAAGTCACAGCAACTGGCATCGCGCCCACAATCCGAGGCGGCATAGTCCCCACATAGATTCTTGACATCCATTTGTATAACCATTGCCTGCCAGCCCATCAGCATACTACTTACTGGCTTCTCGTCTGCCAGACCATCATAGCATTTATGTATTTAACCTTATTCCTGTCGTCGCTCGTCGAAAGAAACATATTTGGGAGCAAGTCGTGACGCTGAACTGGCTGAATATTGTACCACTCCAGCTGTCCTCGAGGACCCCACGCCTTGTCTTGTCTGCTGTGTTTGCGGGACGTCGTATGGTATCGCCCGATGGACCCACAATCCACATCACGCCCACTGCGCATGGTTCCGCCTTTGCTACTCTTTCAGGCGTTGCGGGTCGGTAAACATGAGGCCTTGTTCAATCAGTCATGGAATCTCTGAGGAGAGCAATTTATCAGTTGATCGGGGTATGTTGTGGTTTCCCCGGAATCCCAATTTGGGAGGCCAGATGTTGAGCCAACTCGACATCGCCGAGAAGTCGATTCGGCTTGTTCGGGACGAGTTTACTTTCTAAATTTCCACCCTTAATTTTGCTTCCATATTTTACTTCCATATTCAATTAAGTAGCGCATTCAGGGAACAAGTCACTAGAAGCTGAAGATCGTTGGCTTTCCCGATGTCGGATGGCGTGTCCCGAAGCTCACCAGTCGTTATCACCGTAATAAATCACGGTATGGAAACTTCAGTGGACCCATTGACGCGCGTAGGTTCATTCTCCGTTCGAATGAAAGAAATATCAATACAGTTCAAAGGCATATCGCGGAGTAGTTAGAGCGTCAGCCGATAGCTTGCTGCGGTGATACATGGGGTGTTTGTTTCTCCGAGGGAAACTGACATTCAAGTGGCCGACGCAACGCGATGATGCTTGACTTGGGTCCAACTTGAGTCAGCGGCTCGGGTGTTGGCTCGATTTAACGCGTTCATCTCGCGTTCATTGCTATGCATGTCCGATTCAACGCGTGATCCTCAATTCTGGCTATGTAGTATGCCGGGAGGTTACGTCCATTTAACTGGAGCAAAGAACATCTATTAGAGCGACATTGCCTCAACAGCCACACTACGAGGTACCGAAAATCACATATCGGATCAACGGGAAGGCACAGGTAGACCATATTAATGATGCTTCTGTGTGGCTTGAGTGGCGGATTCCCATTTTGGGCGATTGTTGTGTGGCGAATTCTGTTTTTCGTTAAGGGTCCTGACAAACAACCGTCCAATCATGTCACTCGAAACTCTATATCGTCAGCAGTACACATCACGGATGGCTGTAAATCTTGGGATCTATCCACGAGACAGGTTCGGTTCAGATGATCAACGTGGCTATGACCTTCGTTCTTCTGGCGAGCTGCTTTTTATGAATGCCGGCGACTGTCACTGGTGCATGGAATGTCAGGACCTCAGGCTAGTAATCACGGCGGGGCCTTGAGGGCGATGCACTTCTTTTGCGACCTCGCCCAGTACACGCGTTTTCCATGCGACACGTTCCCGACCTTATAAACCCTCGAGTGTCTTCGTCGACAACTTCTCACAGTCCCGCCCCAGCGCGTCGCTGCCTCCAACTCGGTGATCCTCCGTATCTTGAGTCGAATTCATTGCCATGGCAAAAACTGGCAGCAAAGTTTTACCTTCCGGTATGAAACATATGAAATCAACCCTTACGGTAAGTGGATGTCCTTTTCGGGAAAAGATGTTTTGTCTTAATCGGGGGGGTTTTCTTTCCGCTTTACAGGCTTGGGGCGAAAGATTTGACTCGTTTTTCATCAAAAAAGGAAAACACGCCATTCCTAATATAACTCCTGCAACCGGCCCAGCTCTTGGACAAGAGTCTAGTTTTCAGGGAGTCAGTGACTTAGTACCTCCTTCTGGAACCGTTCAGAGCCACCCCGCCGTGACTTCAACGGCATCTCAAGCTCCTTCTGCGATTTCATATTCGCATTCTTTGGCTTCGGGGGCCGCGGCGCCTGGAATTATAGTACACAATCCCCATACCACGACGACATCGCAGTCATCCCAACCACTTGCGGTGCCATCCTTCCAAGTTTCTTCACCGCCAGCTGCGGCCCCGCCGTCTTCGCAAACAGCACAACCACTATCCGCGACCCAGTCCTCGTACCATCCACCTTCGTTCAACGCGCTCGGTCCGCGCCAAGGACCATTTAGAAGCACCACATACCCTCGTGATATGTTTTCCTTTCCAGATCAACTCGGGACTGAGGAGAGAGATAGTTCTTTCTCCTCACTTGCATCCCCTACGTTACAACGCCGTGCGAGATCAACTTCTGTTTTGCCGTACCCCACACCGTCGGCACCAGCGTCTTCGAATATCATGTTGCAGTCTGTGACTTCCTTCAATATCGGGGGAGGTTCTTCGGATGTAATGTACATGGATCCAGCATTTGACTTGTATCTCTCTCCAACGACGTATACGGACACCCCTAGTATCCCATTTCGGGGTCCCATGCAAAATCTTAACCCATCAGTTCCTAATTCGCCTAGCCACTCCGAAGCTTCCTCGAGCACTACTATGCAGACTTTACAGTCCGCTACCACGGACGGCAATATGTTGCGGCTAGCAGGGATGGATGATGGTCCGTCGCGCCTGCTTATGGCTCATGGGCTGTACCTCGGTGACTTGCCGTTCCCTCCGAGCCATCCCGGAGATTCCTTCGCTATCCATCCTAGATATTCCTCTAATATGGATTACTCGCTTGCACTGCAGGGAGCGACGGATGCGTACTCAGCCATAATGGAGCCCTATGCATCAGCGTTCAATCAAGCTTATACTACATCCGCACAAGCTAACCAGGGCTTCGATATACCGAACAACTTTTCGAACGGGGGTTTGGTCACTCACGGAGCCCCTCGCATCACACACAGGCGTCGATCTGGAAATGCGCAAGCAAATCGTCTTACATCGATGTATGATTCGACTTCACAACAAACGCACTCAGATGATTCAGTTGTTCTCCATCGAGCAGGAAATCCTCGCAGCGATCCATATGGACGACCTCCTCGCCGTTCGGGCCGGGTTGCAGACTCCTCCGGAAGCACCAATCGTCGTCGTAGCGATGATTTTTCTATCACGATGGGACTCCATGGAAATTCGATATCTGACCCTATGTCATACCTATCCTCCTCCGACCCCCTTTCTGAAGCTACCGAGTGGGTATCAGACACTGCGAGACGGTCAGGCTCTCGTCGCCACATCAACCGTTTCCATCATAGGTCCTTGAGGGGCAGCTTATGGGATTCCCACCCTTCAGAAACGGCTCACTGTTACCTGCCGAACCCCACAGAATTTTATAGCATCGATCCCCTCCAACTCGAAAATAACGGTAATCATGGCCAATATTACGATAACTCGTCCCACTCAGGGAGCTCCAGTAGGCCGCAGGGTCCAAGTCCCGAATTCTTTGGTTAGTGTACGCGAAAGGCCATCGCCTATAGAGACCGTGATCTTGCCGCGGTGTGCAGCAAGAAAACGGTAGGACTCTACCCCGCCGACTCCATATTAATCTTATCCCTATCTCGCTTCGTACTTACTATCGCCTCTTCGTTGACCTATCTTATGGCCACCATGTCGTTACTTTCCTGGCCGTATCTTGCTTTCTTAACATGCTATCGATTTCTTCTGCTCTAGTTCCATTCGTGCGCTTTGCCAGATATACAAAACCAGATCTTGCTGTAATCTCGTCCTAATTACAATTATGCATCTTATCGTTACTAGTCCTCCGAGATAAATATGTCCAAACAACCGCCTCCACTTCGTCCACCAACATGCCTGTTCCTTGGGAAGCGCTGATTCCGTTCGGTCAATATCTCTGATGTTCATGTACAGGAGCTCCAATACTTATAATTTGATTGTTGTTAGGTCTTCTCACTGCTATGTTCGGAGCCGCCGGGACACTCTTCAATGTTTCTCAAAGAGCCCAGAACCAAGACAAGGTGCATTCTTGAGAAATTCTTTTCCAAAAGCAATGACCTTACGCTCATTTCCAAGCCCCCACGATACCACATTGACCACTGGGATGCTATGATGATGAGGCGCGACGAACGACTAACAGGTCACAGACGAGGGCAGTCGGTGCGTGTCGGGAACGTTCGTGTTCATGACACACTGATTCCGAGACCGTCTTCTTTGCCAGGACAGCCCAGTGGCGCCGCCTGGATTCGAAACCAGCAGTGTGTGGTACACAGAGCGGACTACATAGACAAAATACGATCCCATTTTCCCGCCATGTTGACGTGTACTCCAAGGCCTCCGATACGCGTTTCCCAGTCCCAACACGTCTGCAGTGCCGGGTTTTCCCTATACGGTGGCCCTATATCGGTCGTCGAAGCAACTGCATAGGTCATTCAATACCCCAAATTATCCGTCTTTCTAAGATGCAGCACAAACACGTCGGAGGAGCATAAATTAAGTTTCTATCGTCTCTTGTATCCATGTTAAGATATCTCGCCGAGGTCCGGCCTGCTCTATGCCCTCAGAAAGGTCTCCCAAAAATCCATATTGCTTGCCCTCAAGTGTTCGACCCAAGTTTGCCAAAGCCTCTACGTCGGGATCTTCGAGAAGTGCGTTGGAGACTCGAAGAGCGCATGAATTGATAATTCCATGCTTTGATCGAATTTCAGCCGTCTGGGAAGACGAATTCGGTTTTCCTCAGCTCTCGTCTTCGAGGGTAATCACGGAAGAATGACTTACTACGCTTCCCCAAGGGAAGGTATGGTCCACGGTATAGGTGAATTCTGGTGTTTGGCCATATGCCCAGTCCCAACTCTGGGCAATGTCAAGCGTTTGCAAATCAAGAAGGGCAGGATAAAACTGACCGGAAGTTCCTGCATACCTTTGTAGATATATTCCATACCAGTTAGATCGTCGCTCTGGTCGACAACCTGGGCCTTCGAACCGTGTGTGCGTATCAAACGTCTAATAAGAATGCTAGTTGACCGGAACATACTGGAGAGGTGATTCCGTATTCCTGTTGGAATTCCTTTACGACGGCGGTTGTGAATGTGTTGTGCGTAATTTCGCGACTGAATTGCTGTAAATTACACACTGGAGAGCGTACGGACGCCACACCCTTGGTGACCATCGTGTCCTGACAAGTCCCTTTCTTAACAATTCAATGAACAAGTCGACAATCCTGCCTACTTTCTTGGTATGCAGCAAGTCACCCAGTGTATCTAGTCGAGAAGATATGAGCATAGTTCCGTGGTGATATGCCCGCTTGTTCACGATTTTGTATGCTGATCCCGAGACGTATTGGCAAGAAATAAGTATGCTGTATGCGCAAAAGTTGTGACCACACTCATCTTATCCTCTCCGACGCAAATGTCATTTCTTTCGTTGACGCGAGCGTTTATACCCAGAGATCGTACTGCACGGAGCACGACCTGAGCTGTCGCGTGTCGGTTGAATTCCTGCCGAGGAAGATGTATAGAGAAGTTTGTGTTGCCGAGGTCCTAAACAAAGGTCTTGAGGGTGAGTATGGTCGATGAACCACAGGTTGGCCACGTACATGGTACACCGTGCCACCACCACTCCGTCGCCTTATGAAGGGAATCCCAGGCCGTTCTCGCAGCGCACCAAGATTTACTTCCTTCCATGGATTTTGGTTCCGTCCTATGACAACACAAGGCTCGTCTCGGTATACGAGAAGCAGGGGCTCTTCCGGAGCTTTATGTCTGAACAACCTAGTAGAAAGACTGAATCGACCTGGGTCGGCGCAGACAGAGATAGAACAGACCAGTCCTCGAAAGTGAGGTTGAAGTATGGGTTGGTTGAGTTCGAAATATAGATTGAGTGCTGAGCACTCGGAGCTGTATATTGACGTGAATTCAAGAAGCGAAAACGCGCTGGCATGCATCGCAAGACTTGGAAGACCATAGAAATAGAGCTAAAAAGACTAACAGCTCAGATCATGCATGGTGGACGGCGTTAAGGATGAAGGACCCTGGCAGTCACAGGTCAAGCTTTCAATCACGCCTTGATAGCATGCATTGCACAAACGCTACTCAATGATATACAGGGCGTGGCGCTGGATTTGGCAACGAAGGCCACGCCCGGGCGGTGACCCTGCTGGCACTGGCACAATTCCACATCTCCCACCGGCGTTGAACGTAAATTATAGATATATACAAGCATCTACGTCGATCCGAAAACAGGTGTTCATTTCTGCATCGGCCTATAATACGGGTTCTTCACTTCGTGTACAGGCACCTGGCCTTCCGGTGTTCCGGGAATCGTCTTCGTCAGGCCCTGTCGATGTACAAGGTGAGCTGGAGGCGCGGAAAGCTAAGTGGGAAAGGCACACCAGCTTGTCGAACATGCAGGCGTTTAGAGATCGTTCTGGTTTACGGCAGAGGTGGTATTCCTGGTTCATGTGAGCCCAGGAATCAAGACGCGGGTGAATGTGTGGCTTACCTGGTTGTTTTTCTCTAGACAATTCCAGTGGCCTTGGAACTGCTGCAAGCAGTTTTCCCTCATTTTCGTAATCCTGGAGCGTCGCGTGTTAAGTTAGATTCCGGCCACCCATTGGCAGAGGAAGAACGCACAGGTCAGTCGCACATCTTGTCACTCTCCGGCCCTCCTTCAGGCAGTGTTCGGGGTTCCGGTTCTCTGCCTTGCAGAGCATGAAGTCCTCTTAAATACCAGCCTCCTTCAGTATGATTCTACTCATTAAAGCTATCATAAACGAACCATTATATTCGTTGCAGTAAGCCCCGATGAAGAACGCGGCACTCTTCAATGGTGCGCTGCTCGCGCCGAGCTCCGCGACTTTTGGAATATGGTCAGGAAGAGGTGTAGGGTCGATGTAAGGTTTGCTCTCCACCGAACCAGCCTGTATCGTGGACATGGTTGAGGTTGGGGTGGTCGGTCGGGATAATTAGGCGGGTGAGAAAGTGGATCGGAGTTTCGATTGCACCCTTACTCACCAACGCCCACGACGAGCGCGACTGATAATCGAATCGCGAAGATGGTGAGTAGCGAGATCGTTGTATATGCTGTTTATCGTTGACTTTCGTTGTCTCTTAAGCCTCCGAGATCACAGCCCAAAATCCACCAAATTCAGATCAAGACCCACAAACTCGCGATTATGGTCACTGTGCCGCCATCAACTACAATTGGGATGTTGAAAGAGGAAGCCTTATCAGCTCTAACTTCGCCTGTCAACCAGGTTGAGGATGTGCCAAACGTCGAGAGCGAGAATGATTTCGAGTTGTGCAGAGCACTGAAAGAAAAGGGACGGCCAAATGGCGAGTACGAAGTGTTGGATGTCTCCAGAGAGGTCAGGGAGTACAGCCTCGCGAGCTATGATACGCTCTATCTGCAATTTCGCGATTCTTCTGGTAAGTTACTTTCATTTACTTCCGTTCGTCTTGCCATGCTATCATCAATACCAAATGTGACTGTTGTTTTTACTCTGCATCGCTGCGAATCGTAGGCAACCTGCTCCCGGTCGCGTTCACATCACCTTCGGTCGACGATGAAGAGGAACCACCATATGAAGTGGATGCTCCGGCATCTAGCACCAGCAAAGGGAAGAGGAAGGCAAATTTCGACGAGTGATGTAAAGATTCTGGTCTTGCCTGTCTATGGATTGTGGGCTTGATATTACCATCCCAGTCCAGCAGATTTATTGTTTAGGCGCCTCCATTTTCTTCCATGAATGTGGTGACAGCGGTAGCAGTGCTGCAGCGACTCTTCGACCCTCTTCGGAAAGGAGGTTGTACGTCGAGCATGCATTTCGCTAGGGGAAATTTGGGTTTCTCGTATATCTAACATCAGAGGAGCGTCACGCACTGTGTCCATAACATCAACCTGGATGCCCAATTGATTCAGATATCTTCGTAGGAACGGCGGTGCTTGGGATATGCTCTTCCCAGTACCGAGAAGTAGGATTTCTATGCTGCGTCAGGGGCCAGCGAAAAGAGAGAAGAAGACAATACATACCGGGTTTCGGTACAACTGTCTCAAAAATCTCGAAGTGCTCCTTCCCCCATCCTGTCCACAGCGTGTTCGGAACATCCCAGAGAAAGACTTTGCCCTCCAAGAAGATACACGCAGAGGAAATCACAAGGCCGTCCAAAAGCTGGATTCCGTCATTTGTGATTGACTTGACTTGTACAGCGGGAGGATTGTCGTCCGCAAGGATATTAGTGAACGATCTGTCACGCCGTATTGCGCTAGCATGCATTCTGCGGGCCTGGCAAGTCAACAGAGGCCGAATACATGGCTTATCTGTCAGGGGGTAAGTTCTGTTTAAAAGCTGTGGTCCGGCGCGTTGGAGGATGCGAGAGACAGACATGGTAGTGCTGAAGAACGCCATAACCAGAAGTTGTGTGATGTGATCCACGTGATAGTGCCCTCCAAAAATTTCCGCGAGAAATATGCTTATGTGAAGGAAGTTATCGTTTCTATATGATTCTTCCTGATATAAAGGACATTCTTTCGTCTAAGGAGGTAAGAAAAGCGTACTGAGTGCTTGAGGTTTCTGGCAAAAGACGCGACGCGACTGATCACGTGAAAGCATTAACCTTAACCTCTGCCCTCAATTGGCCAATCAGAAGCCTTCATCTTCAAAAAATTGCTGCTTGTCTCTATAGCCTTTCCTCGACGTTCCAATGCCCATTAAGGCCTCCATTGGCGAGCCGTTTGTTCTCTCGACGTATGGAACCTCTCAGCAACTTCCAAAATCTGGGTCGGGAAGCAAAAAACAATCAGGACCAGCGAGTCTATTCGCGACACACGAGAAAGCATCAGGAAGCTCCGACGGTTATGCGACTGTAACTGCACAAGCGGACGGCATCCATGTTTTGGATGTAAGCAGGTTATACTTCATCGTAGGACGTCGATTTATCCTTTCCACAGATATCAACACTACACCCGGTCATTTCACACACCCTTGGACCTTCCACCACCTTCTCCTGTCCCGCGGTAACTCGTAGCACTCAGCAAGGGGCCGACAGAATATGCACCACATACGCAGCGATTGATACATCGTCTGATATAACTGCTGAGGAGAATGGCCGGACGATTTGGATGTGGAGAGAAAATCTGTCTAGTCGGTTAGAAGATCGGGCGGCCCAGAAGAAAACGTCTGTTCTCGTAAGTCAAAACACGCTCTATCACTGTCTCCTCGCTCATTTTGACATTGTAAGTATCTAGATTCCACATCAAATATCTGGACTTTACACCTGCGACGAAATACCGACCCGAATACTGGTACAGTCACTTCAGGGAGAGCTTACCGTCCTGGATGCCGATCTGAACGTCAAAAATACATGGCCGACCCCCCAGGATACGCAGAGTTTGTTACGGACGTTCGTTTACTCTCGAGCCTCATGTTCGTTCCTGCCGTCGCTGTCGACTCCTCCAAAGGGTGCGATCCTGGTTTCTGTATCAGGATCCGAAGATTCGACGCGTGTTCGAACGCTTTCGGTAGACGACGCTGATAACTTCTCGGAGCTGGGAAGCACTTTGGTGCCGCTCAAGCCTGATGTGAGCATTTCGTCATTCCCTACCACCTCTTTTACTCATTTCTATCCCAGCAAATATTAGATCTGTCATGCAGCATCAGCGGCCATATTAGCTTGTTGAGTAAGATAAAATTTCTTATGCCATTTTCCCGCATAACTCATGTTATTCAGCGCGAGATGGGACATGGCGCTCCTACCTATTAGAATCCAAAGACGGCACCTCGATCAAATTGTCAACCGTCTCGGAGCCGTTTTGCCTTACAGGACTCTCCTTCATTTCAAAATCTCAAAGCTCAGAGGATATCTCACTGCTCTCATTGAGTTCCTCCCACGTTCTCCTTTCTGCCCTTACCGCCTCACCCACCCCCGAAATCGTACTGCTACTATGGGATCTTCAATATTCCGTTCTTCTCGCAGCTCAGGCGCTGCCAGTCCCCTCTACCTTAGGGAAGGACATCACAATTAAATTGAATCTCATCCCGGCTTCGAGCTCGCAGGTGCTGCTCCTCCTATCTCCCCACACTTCCAATGGACGGAAATTACAGTCCGCCTCTTTGCGCTCGAGCGTCTTGGTCGTACCATTGACATGCCCGGCGGTTTCTACGATCGCCAACGCAATGGGCCAGGCGTCTTCTGGAGCAAAATGGATCGAGCAGGCATCAACGTCTTCCTTAGGTGCGCCGTTTCATGATACAGCACGGACTAAGGTTCTGGCGACCATGAGGACAGCCATGGAGAAAAACCTTCCCCAAGCCGCCAACGTCGCCTTTTTTGAATGGGAGAAACGCGAATCGAAGTCTGCAGCTAAACCTTCAGATGAGGCCGCCAAAGCTTCGGACAAGGAAAAAAGGGTAAGTGACGCCGCCTAGGTTCTTCCAAATTCTCATGTCTTTTTTAGCCTGCATCGAATGCAGCCCTCAGCTACGCCTTCGTCAAGGACCTATTGGTTACAGCCCTGCAGCCGTCGAAACCCGCTAACACACCATATTCCTCAGAAATTATCCGATACCTTCTCAACCGGAAGCTTGTCAGAGGCAACATGATTGAAGGTGGTCTCCTTGTGGCTCTTCGATCCAAGAATGACTGGGTGCGTCTTACACACGTCGTACCGATCTCCTTATATTGATCCGCAGGTCAACAGCAAACCATTGAACTAGCGCTCACCAATGTTATTGACCTCTCAGAAGCAGAGATCATGGAATCTCTTCAATTCGTCGTTGTTAGACGCCATCTGAACGAGGGAGTCGTGCAACAGGAAGATAATGCGATGGAGGTCGATTCTATGTCGGATCTACCGTCCCTGCCTGCTTTCCTGTCGTTATGTGTCACCTACACGACTACACCCCCCGCCCTACGGTCAGCCATGCGCCAGTTCTTGAAAGATGCGTCAGACATCCTAGCTGTCTTGAAGGTACTCGAAAATTGGATCAATCAATGGTCAAAACGAGATATCAAACTCTTGCCGTCAAAGAAGGAACTCTCGAAGAACAAGCATGGTGTCTTAGTTCTGGAAAAGAGGGAAAGAGAGGTCGATCGCGATCTACCACCGTTGCCGAACGTACGTCGCACCAGAATTTCTTCACATTTGTATCTGCAGCTCAATATCGTGGTGCAGGTCCTTGCATTCCTGCAGACACTCCTCGACGCATCGTTCCTGACGCTGCTACAGCATCCCCCCGCGCACGTTGTCCTCCGTAAACTCCACGCTCATATCGAGCCTGGAATCGGGCACATTGACGACATGGAGCAGCTGCGAGGGCCGTTGGAAACTTTTGCGAATGCTCACACGAAGGCAATTAAGGAGGCTGGTCAGGACAAACGCAAGAAGCCGCTGGCGGACTGGCGGCAGAGGCGGAAGCAGGCACATGAGCAGGCGGGACTCTCGATTGGGCTGTACCAGTTGGAGGAACTTGTGCTATAGCCGACTCGTCACTGACGTGTGCAAGTAGTCGCAGCAACTAAAAACATAGGCCGTGCTGCCATGCACTATTAGCTGGAGTAATTAGCGAAAGAGCACCGTCGACTAGAATGCCTTCCTGTGCCTTCACCCGTCTTGCGCTAGCGGGCTCCAATTGCGGCGTTCACGACTTGTTCACAATTTTGATCATACAACAACCTCAAATATGGTACATTGTAATGGTAAGTTGGTTACTTTCGAGTACCTGGTGTCAAGCGCTACCGCTGAAAGGTGGAACTAGAAACTTTACGATCTGTAAGAAATAGTCTCGCGGAACAGAACTGTCCAGCTCACCAGGGTTGCTTGAATGTGAATGACTTTCTTGATGCGCCCGGATTTCCTTAATAGCAGCCTCCAGCTTGCTGATAACATCCTCTGGGGTCGCAGTGTATCTGGGCCGAGCTTCTTCGGCAGTTCGCGATGTCCAGAGAGCTTCGTAAAAGATGACCAGAAATAGCTGGTGGAGGAGGTGGAGTTGATGGGTATCCTTATCCTTCCAGAACTCTAGACAGCAGTCCTTCGCGGTGGTAAGCCACTCTGTATGGTGCTCAGGGGAGCTTTGCTTCTGGGCCGCTTGATAGCGTATGCCTAGGTAAGAGGGCTTTGCCCATTCATTGCAAATGTTCGGCCATCTTGGCATGGGCATGGCCAGAGCTTCTGGGTAGCAGTTAGAGACTGGTAATCTGTAGCTGAGCAACAACATATAATACACGAAAAACGTGCTCTGCATCTGAGAAAATAGAGCCGGTTAGCTTAGAATAGTTCAAAGAGTTCAGCTCACGTCGTCATATATGGTGTGTTGCCCTCCGTTGAGAGCGCGAATAGGTATAAACGGTGCTGTACCCTGGCGTGTGTAGTGCGGGACACCATTAGTACTATGAGGGGAGGTAGAGCATGCAGTTTGACTCGGTTGATCTATAAGGGGCCCGGTCACTGGTTGCAACAGATTTCGCTGTTAATGGATCTGAAGTTAAGGCGTACAGGACTTCAGTAAGGAAGCAAATAGCGTGGATCTGGCCCTAAGCTTAGATCTGATCGTGTCTGGGACATTCTCTATTTGTTCCTTATTGGCTGTTGGTATGCAACCAGCCGCGTCGAGGTCATGCAGGCCACCAGTGGAGCCAATATCGACGAATTCGCGGCGAATGAAGGCGGCTGGAACGAGTTCGCCATCAAAAATGTACTTGTATTCGACACGTTGCGAGTCGGCATATATTTCGTCGTTGAGCATGATATTCCCGTTGCTTATGTCGCGATGAATGATGCCCCGTTCCGCTAGCGACTTGATAGCTGTAATGAACAGATACGCATTAGTCGATCAGACCAGGGTGCATGATTCTGAGCGCACACCTTTCACCACGCCAACAATGGCATCTTCAAGTTCGTCAGTCGTGGCAGATTGTGCAATTATCCGCTTGAACGCAGTAAGGGTGAAAATTTCTTCACGATCCTTGGGGTCAGAGGCCGTGAGCTTCTTGGATGGTTTACAGGTGGTCGAGTTTAAGCCCCGCACGGTATTCGAGATCCTTCCGGTATACCAGACACTGCAGACAAAAAATGAGTCGTGATGGGAGGGGCAGGTATGCATATAACGTACCGTGTTGGCAGGAGAACATGTGGTGCTCCAGCTGCCTTTCGGTAGATACCACATGTATATGCCTCGCTGAGCGTATGGGCATTATACATCTTCAAGGCGTACGGGCCCGTGAAGACACGAGTCGTGGTCGAGACATTGTGTTTTTCGATGAGCTTAGCCTTTTCCGCGCCAAGTAATTCCGTATATACACACCAGACGCGAGGACGTCCGACGAGCGATCCACCATCTTCGCAGAGATAGTGCACATAATATCGGGTTTGGTCTTCGGCAGGCTCGCTTGACCAGTGAAGTTTACGGTTGTCCAAGGTTATGAAGTTGACCTCCCTGTGCCGGTACTCCTTTGGAACTGGAGTAGAAACTGGAATAGAACAGTTCTTTGACGACGTTAGGATAAAACGATTCAAGGCCTGAGACCCGGTAGTGGTTGCTCGCACTTTTCTTCCTGCTCTACCGCCTGAGGACAGTGGGTTGTACCGTTTTTTCGTGGGGGCTGAAATGGAATCTCGAGCACCGGCCCGTACCTTCTGCATCCCGCTCGGTGTTTCCTTCTCCCGAAATGAAAAGGACGGATGAACACCTCTTTCCTGCTCGGTAGACAACATGATGCCCAGCACGAGTCTAATGGTATCGATAGCGCCACGACCAGTAGCTTTCTGAAAGATGCACTCCTCGAGACCTAGGGAGTCTGCACGTAGAAGTCCCAACTGGTTTTGCGTAGCTATTAGACCCAGGCTGAAGCGAAACCATGGTTGCGCTGCGCGCGGGACTGCTGGCTCATGTATCTAGAAGCCTGCACCACAGCTGCCTTAACATCTGTCTGCTTTCCCTGCCCTGGAATGGTGATATTAGGAGAGCAGACGTACGACAGGTCCAAAAAACAACGCTCAAAGTGCTGTCTCGCGGCCGTCTCGACCCAGTCAGGCGGAGCCGTATGCATTTCTGCTTTCAGAGCTTGGCCGAGGATCCTCAGCTTGTCCAGTTGATCGGCAGCCTGAGCATCATCAATCTCATCGTCGCTGGCAGAGAAGCCTGCCGAGACTAGTTTGGCAGCGATTGGATCTATGCCGTCCTCTGCTGGACCCGATGGCTGCACTGAGTGAGATAATCCAATCTCATGATTCACTGCAGGAGGAACGGCAGGAGGATACTTTGTAGGCCATACTCGCTCACTTGGTGCAGTTTCTGAAGCATTCAATGTGTCAATGGACCGCAATTGCGAGTATGATTTTAAAAGTAGAGGAATGTGCAATTTGATGAAGTCTAATGTTGAGGGTTTCTTTATGTACTCTTCGACACGGCCAGCATCGCGGTCGACTGAGGACACGAAGGCGGTAGAGGGCAGGCAGAAAAAATCCGGCTGGCAGTCTCGGTCAACACTGTGATCGGAGAGTGGCAAGGGGCGATCGGGGTCGGGTAGTGTGGTAAATCGGACGTTAGGTATACGACCGCCTAGAGAACCTGGATTTACAGTTCCGGCAGCGAGATAGACCGCGATACCGATGACACTGAAGAAATTCTCGCTACTGCCACACTCCGCGCCGGCGCTCAGATTCGAATTCCATTTCCAGACGTACTTCTCATTCAGGAATGCTTTCGTCTGTGCATTACAGGGCAGAGAGTCCGCAGCGAAATATGCCATTGCTGCTGCGCGTGTACAGGAATCGGGCCACTTCACATGGTCCAGCTCCTCGTCCAGCTTGACGCTGAGTAGGCCACAGTGCAGAAAAGATAACATAATATAAGCAGCGAGAGGGATAGACACAATATCGCCGAACGCATGGTTCACAAGATCGCTGCTTGCCCATTGTTGGCCAGATAGCTCGCGCACAAGACTATTGAAAATGTTCTGTTTCGATTCCTTTCCCGAATTCTGGAGGTGGCACATCCTCGCGGACCTAGTGTCTTGCTCATCTGGTCTCCACTCTGGATTAATGCCCAAAGGGGTCTACATGTACGAGTTGAGAAGTCGCCATGAGTGATACATGTGACATCGCGCACCTCCTCCCTCTTTTCCATCCTGTTGATACCGCGCATCATCGGGTGATAGGTTTTCAGGGTGCGAGAGGGCGAAGGTATGTTGTTTGGCCCGGGAATGAGACGATGGGAAACACATCTGAGGGGGCAGGAGAAAAAATAACCACGTTGAACAAATCGAACAGTCTTGTACATTGTTGTCGTCGTAAAGGGTTCCAGGGGTAAGGAGCCAAGGTTTCGTAGACCTCACACCTATTTTACATTTCGGCCCCGGCCCCAGGGTCCAACTCTCTCCAACTCCACTCCGATTCACCTTTCGCCAAGCTGCGCTCTAGCCTCTTTCACCCCTTCATCATCCAAAAATTGCTACTTGTTTCTATAGCCTTTCATCGACGTTCCAATACCCGTTAAGGTCTTCATTGGCGAGCCGTTTGTTCTGTCGACGTATGGAACCTCAGCAACTTCCAACCAAGTCGCGAAGCGAAAAACAATCAGGACCGGCGAGTCTATTCACGACATCTGAGAAGGCATCTGGAGGCTCTGACGGGTATGTAACTGCACAGGACGGCATTCATGTTTTGGATGTAAGTAGGTTATACTTCATCATAGGACCTCGATTTATTTTTTCCACAGATATTGACACTATACCTGGTCATCTCACACACCCTCGGACTACCTTCTCCTGTCCCGCGGTAATTTGTAGCACACAGCAAGGGGCCGACAGAATATCCACCACATACGCAGCGATTGACACATCGTCTGATATAGCTGCAGAGGAGAATGGCCGGATCGATTTGGATGTGGAGAGAAAATTTATCCAGTCGCTTAGAAGAAAAAGTTTGTTCTGGTAAGTCAAAACACGCACCATCACTGTCTCCTCGTTCATTTTGACATTGTAAGTATCTAGATTCTACATCAAATATCTGGTGAACTCGAGAGTCCGATTGAGAGATGGCAGAGAGGATATGGGAATGAAAGGCGCAAGTCCTGAGTTCAGACGAGTCCGGGAGGGTTTGCCAACAAAAGTCAAAGAATTTTTACGTCAATCTTCCCAATAACCAGCGCGAGATGGGACATGGCGCTCCTACCTATTAGAATCCACCCCCGAAATCGTACTGCTACTATGGGATCTTCAATACTCCGTTCTCCTCGCAGCTCAGGCGCCACCAGTCTCTGCCTTGTTTCAAGGAAAGGACGTCACCATTAAATTGACTCTCATCCCGACTTCGAGCTCGCAGGTGCTGCTCCGTTTACCTCCCCACACTTCCAATGGATGGAAATCACAGTCCGCCTCTTCGCGCTCGAGCGTCTTGGTCGTACCATTGACATGTCCGGCGGCTTTCTACGATCTCTAACGCAATGGGCCAGGCGTCTTCTGGAGCAAAATGGATCGAGCAGGCATAACGTCTTCTTTAGACGTGCCGTCCCGAATGGGAGAAGCCGCTAAACCTTCAGATGAGGCCGCTAAACAACGGTAAGTGATGCTGCCTAGGCTCTTTTTCTAAAATTCACGTCTTTTTGTAGCCTGCATGGAATGCAGCCCTCAGCTACGCCTTCGTCAGACCTATTGGTTACAGTGCTGCAGCCGTCGAAACCCGCTAAAACACCATATTCCTCCAAGATCAGTCGATCTCTGCTCAACTTGTGGCAACATGATTCAAGGTAGACTCCTTGTGGCCCTTCGATCCAAGAATGACTGAATACATCTTACACATGTCATACCGATCTCCTTATATTGATCCGCATGTCAACAGCAAACCATTGAACTAGCGCTCACCAATGTTATTGACCTCTCAGAAGCAGAGACCATGGAATCTCTTCATTTTATAATTGTTAGAGGGAGTCGCGCCACAGGAAGATAATGCGATGGAGGTCGATTCGATGTCGGATCTACCGTCCCTGCCTGCTTTCGTTATGCGTCACCTACACGGCTACACCTCCGGCCCTGCGATCAGCCATGCGCCAGTCCCTGAAAGAGGCGGTAGACATCCTAGCTGTCTTGAAGGTACTCGAAAATTGAATCAATCAATGGTCAGAACGAGATATCAAACTCTTGCCGTCGAAGAAGGAACTCTCGAAGAATAAGCATGGTGTCTTAGTTCTGGAAGAGAAGGAAAGGGAAGTTGATAGCGATCTACCACCGTTGCCGAACGTACGTCGCACTACAATTTCTCCACATTTGTATCTGCAGCTCAATATCGTGGTGTAGGTCCTTGCGTTTCTGCAGACACTCCTCGACGCGTCGTTCCTGACGCTGCTATAACACCCCCCCGCGCACGTTGTCCTCCAGCCTGAAATCGGGCACATTGACGACATGGAGCAACTGCGAGGGCCATTGGAAACTTTTGCGAAAAGGCAATTAAGGAGGCTGGTCAGGACAAACGCAAGAAGCCGCTGGAGGCCTGGCGGCAGAGGCGGCAGCCGGCACATGAGCAGGCGGGGCTTTTGATGTACCAGCTTGTGCTATAGTTCACTTATCATGGACGTACGCAAGTAGTCGCAGCAACTAAAAACATAGGCCGTGCTGCCATTTAGCTTCAAGTAGATACCCTCGCGTTCAGAGATCACAATTCTTCCACATCATCTTAGTTGATGAACTCGACACTGCAATCTAATACTGCATGCACTATTAGCTGGAGTAATTAGCGAAAGAGCACTGTCGACCAGAATGCCTTCACCCGTCTCGCGCTTGTGGCTGAAGGGCCGGAGTTAGAAGCGGGCTTCGATTGAGGCTTGTTCACGACCTCAGTCGTGTCTGAATGGCGACTAGTAAATACTGGCTATTGAAGGCTGAGCTAGATTCGCGTGTCGTCAAAGGCAAAGATGTAAAGGTGAGTCAATATTGCTCGTAATGTCTTCATGAGTGGTCGGAAAAGCCGTTGACCTTAGGTTTTCAGTTTAGTGTTGACGACTTTGAATCTGTTAAGACTTCGCCATGGGAGGGTGTGCGGAATTATGAAGCCAGGAACTTGATGAAAGAGATGCGGGCTGGCGAAAAGGTTTGTAAGAGAAGGAACCCTCCGAACTCAGATAGACCATCTCACTCGTCGTTCATAGGCTCTATTTTACCACTCGAATTGTAAAACCCCAGGTACGAGTGTATCAGCCACGTTATATAATTTTGGAGTTGCTAAGATTGCCTCTCCCCAAGGAATTGCGGCTTTTGCTGAAGTTTGTAATGTCCCCCTCAAGTCCCGCGTTCGACGCCCTAACAACTGTTTGCGCCCATAGGTTTCGAAGGAAGCATATCCAGACTGTTCGTACAAGATCTGAACTCAAAGTCCCTCTGGACTCACAACCATTTTTAACACCTTTAGATACGGCTTGGGATGCGTGAGTATATCTCAATCATATCGCAGTGCTCCCCAACCTATCAATTGCGCTTTCTAGGTCTCATCCCTATTACGATGCAGTATGCCACGTATCATTTCACTCTCAGTCTCCTCATATAACATCAAGATCAGAAAACCAAGGAGGAAGACCCAAGATGGTTCATGGTGGATTTGACATTTGTTTCGCGGGCTACACATTTCGTCCCCCTCGCTCTTCTTCGTCTCATATCTGAGAGCACGACTTTACCTTCCGAGATCGATTATATCGAAGACTCAGGTTTTAGAGCTCTGCAAGGTGCGTCTCGAAATATTACTGGGGTTTTTTGCTCCTGCTGCTAATAGACTTTGGCAGCAATGGACCTGGTTAGAAAGGGCCGCCTAAGTGTACAGCGTGTAGAAGAGAAGGCATGGAGTGCAATCGTTGCGCTGGCCCAGAAGGGTGGCTGGGAGAATATGGACCTGAAATCGAAGAAGGGGAAGACACTTTCGAAGGCGACGCCAGTGGGACTCAAAACAAAGGCTGCGAGTAAACAGGCGAAGAGGAAGACGAAAGAGGAGGAATCCGAGGACAGCGATCACATCGAGAAGGGGGAAGATAATGCAACGGAAGTCCGTAGAGCGAAGGACATGAGAAAGAGAAAGGCTAAAGACGATGATCATGAGGAGTATTCGGTTGCGCCACGACGCTCGAACCGACCGAAGCGTTGATACCTGCACCCATGGACTTACTTACGTTCTTATTCTATCTGAACAGACACTTGGGCTTATTGCTTGGCATAGACCTCCCGTGTGCGTACCATCTCACGTGAAGGTTTCGAGTTGATCACCTAACTATTCAAGGAAAATGAGGTCTGCCTACATTCTACTGAAAAATGCTAATCTTGCTTTCTATTTAAATGATTCTGGATAGTTTTTTTTGGATACAAGATACACTACAATACTGACAGTGCTAGCCTCTGTCTACGGTAGGATCATAGCAGTTTGTCCATGATGTTCCATGGACAAATTTGGAGAAGTCAAGTCTGGTTGTTTTGTAGCGGCTGAAGACATGCATATTCCTGGTGCGATACATACCTGTTCTTAGATGTGCAGGTATCCAAAAGAATAATTCAGAATCCTTTCCTACAGCATAGCCATCCTGAAGAAGTTGGAATGAAAAATCAAAGTCTGTTACTTTTCTTGTAAATTGTTTTGTGTCAAGATCAACCTCTGCATCCCATACTCTGATTGCTTTATCATAGGAGCCTGAAATGATGGTCTTCCTATCTGAGGAATATGCAACTGTGCTGAGGAATCCAGTGTGTCCATATAATGGCAGCCCTATGCTTTCTCCTGTTTGTGCATCCCAAATCCTGACTGTGCCATCAGAGCAACCAGCTATGATCAACTTCCCATCTTGTGAATAGGCCACAGACAACTTGAACACATCTTCGGCTACTAAATTAAGAAGTAAGTCAGTCTGAAGCCCTGTTTCTGGATCCCACAGTCTTATGGTTCCATCATGGGATCCTGAAATGATTTTTGTCCCATCTGGAGAAAATGACACAGATGACACAGATCCATTATGCCCAAAGAAAGTCATAGGCAACTGTGTACCACTGTGTGTATCCCAAAGTTTAATGCTCCACCCCCATGAGCCAGATACAAGTTGTCTACCATCTGCAGAGTAGGCAAGAGAGGCAATGCCTTGTATATGTATTTCAGTTATAGACATCTCAAGTTCTCCAGTGATCACATTCCATATGTGTAGTGTGCCATCCCATGCACCAGATGCAAGTTTCTGTGTAGCTGATGAGTATGCAAGACAACTAACTTCAGCTTGGGCTTCAAGATAGAGAACTTCTTTTTGAGTTGTAGCATCCCAAATTCTGATTGTACGGTCTTCAGAACCTGAAAATAACTTTTGTCCATCAGAAGAAAAAACAAGTGAACTGACAGCACTTGTATGGCCATCAAAGCTATAGAGAAACTGCCCATCTTGTAGTGACCAAGCCCTGATTGTCTCATCATAAGAACCACATACAAAATATTTACCATCAGGTGACAATGTCAGAGCTCGAATTGCTTGTAGTTCTCTTGTTGCAGAGGAGTAGGATTTTCGGTTTAAATTTGCATCCCAGATTCGGATTGTGGTATCCCAAGATCCAGAAACAAGCTTTGAATTATCTCGAGAATATTTAACAACCATGACAGCTGCACTGTGACCTTCAAAAGTTGATCCAATCTGGTGACCAGTATTGGTGTCCCATATCTTGAGGGTATGGTCATCTCCACCACTTGCAATTTTTCGCCCATCAGATGTAATTGTGACTGAAGCAACACCATGTTTGTGTCCTGTAAAGGACATGATTTCTTGTCCCCCAGTGGCTGACCAGAGTTTGATAGTTGTATCAGCTGCACCTGAAACAACAAATGTTCCATCAGGAGAATACACCACAGAATTGACATGACTGGAATGACCAGCAAGTTTCCATAGCTGTCTGCCTTGTACATCCCATATAATAATCATATGATCATCAGAGCCTGAGACAATTTGATCCTTATCAGGAGAGTAAGCCACAGAATTAACCCATTCTTCATGTCCTACAAAAGGATTTCCAAGTTGGTTGCCAGTCTCAAGGTCCCATACTGTGATAGTAAAATCATAGGAGCCTGATACAGCCTTTTTGCCATCTGGTGAAAGTGCAACTGATGAAAGATAAGCTTCATGTTTTGTCACAATGCAAAGAATCAGTGTTTGGGTTTGTACATCCCAAATACAAAGTGTCTTGTCCCAAGAGCATGATACAACAGTTTTCCCATTTGAAGAGAAGACAACACCAGACACACACGCTTCATGTCCTATCACTGCAGATCCAAGCTGACTCCCTGTTTCAGCATTCCAGAAGCAAATCATGTTATCACTTGAGCCAGATGCTATTGTTTTGCCATCTGGTGAATATGCAAGGCTGGAAACCTGGCCTGGGTGCTTCTCAATCACATGTACTTCAACTGGCCATTCAAGCTGCTCAGAGGTGGTCTGTAGGAGATTTGGAAACCTAGCCCTGTAACATTTGGCCAAGCATGAACTTTGAGGAGCAAATGCAAGAGCAGACAGGTAAACATGGGGTGCACTTTCAGCAATTGGGGTTTTGAAGGTTCCAAGGAACCTCGTGGCATCTGCTACCATGAGCTCAAGATCTTCATCTTGACCCTTCAAAATAAAATGAATCAGGGTTAGACATATGATATTAATGATTTAATATTCACCTTGATATATGTGGCAACCTGAGAAAGTGAGTCAAAGGACTTTGTTACTGCCTTAATAAGGCTTGATACTTCTACCCAGAATAGAAAGTATTTGAAGACAAATTCTTTGATCTCAAGACAAGCTTCAGTGCTGAACATAGAAAGTGATAGATGATCTGCCCAGAATAGACAAGAATATTGAAGATAGCCTGGTATAAAAGTAGCAATCCTTGTTGGCAAATCCTCAAAGTCAATATTGCATTTATAGGAGGTTGGCAAGCCACATAGATTGAACCTGAGCCCAGTTTTTGGGTCATTCATGAGCTTCAAACACCTTAGAGATATCATGTGGTGGTATACCCTTGAGTCAATAAAGTACAATGGTGGGCACCTTGCAGGATCTGTGAGAAATTCAATAAATGACAAGTGGTTTGCTTGCAGTTGGTCTGTAGAAACTCCAGATTGGCTGGATAAAACCGGTTGCAACTGGTTGAGAACATGTCTTATTGAGGATTTCTTCACAAATCCATCCAGAAGATGCATCAATGTATCCTCTGACAGTGGAACTTGGGAGAGTATGATAGACCCTGTAACCTGCTTGAATACTTGGAGTTCAAGAGGAGTAGCTTTGCCAAACGAGAAATCCAGAATAGTGAGATACAAGTTATCAATAGGTGAATGAAAACCAAGGGCCATTATCGGCTTCTCTGAGAGAATGAGGTCTAATCTTGTTGTTGCATCACCACCCTCAATAAATCCCAGTGTGGTGGTTGCCCAAATAAATACACCAGCTGCCTTACCAGCTAGTTGCTCTAGCTTGTCATGTCCAGGCCATGACTTTGGCAAAAACTGGTTGAACTTCAGGATATTCTTCTCAATATGGTGTTCCAGATAGTTATAGATATCTTGAGAGGCTTCAGATGTCACAGCATTGCCAGTTGGCAGTGTGAAACAGAGGCTTATCTCTCCCAAGACTGTCATGATAGAGTGGTAGCTCCGAGAGGTGATAAAGAGCTTGAAACCTTTGGGCAGCTTGTGCCATTGACTAAGAGTCTCTAGCAGCATCTTCCAGTGAGCAGTGTGAATGTCTCCACATTCATCTAGAGCATCAATAACAATGACAGGACATTTTAAATCTGTGCAAGTAGCCACTGGTTCCAATAAAAGTCTCCTGAACTGATCTTCAATATCCAGAGTCCCAGAGTCAAACCCTTTCTCCTGAAGGAGAATCACAAGAGCTTTCTGCATCCGGATATGGAAATCGCTGCAGCCAGAAGCAGCTGGCTCATTAGCCAGATCAAATGCTATAGTGCGCCAGACGGCCACAGGGTTTACAAGATGAGCATTTCCTCTCCTGAATGGGAAGAAAGAGCCAAGTCTGCCTTGTTCACGCAGGTTCTCAACAAGGCTGGCAGCAATTGCAGATTTACCGGCACCAGGACTACCACTCAGCCAGAAGATGTTCTTTGCTTCTGGATCATCTAACCACACATTGATTTCCTTAGATATTTCTTGACGAGTTCCCGGCATGCATTTATCAGTATAGGCAGTGCGCCGCTCGCTGACTGAAACGGGCTGAAGGTCAGCAAGCAGACTGCTAACTTCCATAGCTTCTGTAGAATGATGAGTGGTGGTGTAGAGAGATTAGATGTTTTTCTACCATTGTGGCGATGGAGGTCGATGACTGCGGCAAGCTAGGGAATACGACATAAGCTTTTCATACAGTCCTAGAAACTGTAAAACTCACCATCAGATCACTATGAAGCTGCTTGATCGAGTCTCTGTGCGAATTGATCTTGTCACGGAAGGAGCCTGATAATATAACGGCCTTCAATTTTCCGCGGAATCCCTTTGTGGCTTTTGCCATATCGTTGATATCAGTGGTGATGCTTTCGAGATGGCTAAGGAGCGAACAATTTACTCGATTTAGCATTGAAACGGGGGTGAACACCTACATGAAGAAATCTTTACACAATTCCATGAAACGGCTTCTAGAGGTGTCTCCATGGGCGACAACTTCTCCATGAACAAATTTGATGACAGAAACCACGCTTTCCGCGAGGCCCTCGAGGTCTTGCTTATTCTTTTGTACGGTCTGCAAGAGATGGAAGGTTAGTGAGCCAAGAGCTGATTCAAGTTCGAAACATACATTGATAATCTCTAACAAGGAAACCACCCCCGTCGCGGCGACCTTGACCCCAGGGAAGGGAGCAAGATCACCGGCTGAAGCAGTCGTTTTCGCAACGATAATGAGGTTGGAAATTAGGTCATTGCGGTCCGATGACCACTTTCCTATATTCGTAGGGCCAGGCAACGCTCGAACGCTGTGGTTTGGCATCAGCAACACTAGTCAAAAATCGCCGCAGCTAGCAGATGGTAGTACTAGAGCAAGAGATGGACTGATGGGCCGATAAGGTCAGTTTGATTTGTTTGCCAGTATGGACCAGACCAAATAACACTCTGCTCGAGCCTCATGTGCCGTCTTGCTGCCGTCGCTGTCGACTCCTCCAAGGGTGCGATCCTGGTTTATCTATCAGCATCCAGACGTGCGTTCAAACGCTCTCTTTGGACGAGGAACTGAGAAGCACCGGCGGCTCAACTTTGATGTGAGCATTTTGCTATTGTCTACCGTCTCGGAGCCGTTTCGTCTTACAAGGCTCTCCTTCATATCAAAATCTCAGAGATCTCACTACTTTCATTAAGCTCCGGTCCTCATTTCCGCCCTTACGACCTCACCCAGCCCCGAAACCACACCGCTGCTACGGGACCTTCAATATCCATTCTTCACGCAGTCGGGCGGCGGGCGCTGCCAGTCCCCTCTTCTCTACTTCAAGGAAAGGCTTCACCATTGAATTAACTCTCATCCTGGCTTGGAGCTCTCAGTACTGCTCCTCTTAACTCCCCAAATTTCCAATGGACGGAAGTCGCAGTTCACCTCATCGCACTCGAGTGTCTTGGTTGTACCCTGATATACCCTGCGGTTTCTGCGATCGTCAACGCAATGGGCCAGGTGTCTTCTAGAGTGAAATATATTGAGTAGGCACCAACGTCTTCTTTAGGCGCGCCGTTCCATGATGCAGCATGGACTAAGATCCTGGTGCAGCTAAACCCTCAGATGAGGTCGCCGAAGCTTCAGACAAGGAAAAAATGGTAAGTGATGCCCGGGGTCTTTTTCCAATTCTCACGTCTTTTGTAGCCTGCATCGAATACAGCCCTTAGCTACGCCTTCGTCCAGGACCTATTAGTCACAGTCCTGCAGCCGTCGAAACCCACCAAAATCATTCGGTATCTTCTTAATCGGAAGCTTAACATGATTAAAGGTGGACTCCTTGTGGCTCTTCGATCTAAGAATGACTGGCAACGTCTTACACACGTCATACCGATCTCTATATTGATCCGCAGGTAAATAGCAAACCATTGAACTGACGCTCGCCAACGTTATTGACTTCTTGGAAGCAGAGATCATGGAATCTCTTCATCACGTCGTTGTCAGACGCCATCTGAACGAGGGAGTCTCGCCATAGGAAGATAATGCGATGGAGGTCGATTCTACCGTCCAGCTTTCCTGTCGTTATGCGTCACATACACGACTGGACCCCCGGCCATGCAGTCAGCCATGCGCCACTTCCTAAAAGAGGCGGCAGACATCCTATCTGTCTTGAAGGTACTCGAAATTTAGGTCGATCAATGGTCAAAACGAGATATCAAACTCTTGCCGTCAAAGAAGGAACTCTCGAAGAACAAGCATGGTGTCTTAGTTCTGGAAGAGAGGGAAAAGGAGGTCGATCGCGAATTACCACCGTTGTAGAACGTATGTCGCACCAAAATTTCTCCACTGTATCTGCAACTCAATATCGTGGCGTAGGTCCTTGCGTTCCTGCAGACACTCCTCGACGCATCGTTCCTGACGCTCCCCCCGCGCACGTTCTCCGCAAACTCCACGCCCATATCGAGCCTGGAATCTGGCACGTCGACGAACCTCATTAGGAAGGGCCGTCTAAGTGTACAGCGTGTAGAAGAGAAGGTATGGAGTGCAATCGTCGCGCTGGCCCGGAAGGGTGGCTGGGAGGATATGGACTGAAAAGAAAAACATTTTGAAGGCGACATCAGCGAAAGTTAAAACAAAGGCTGCGAATAGGGCAAGGCGAACGAGGATGAATTCGAAGACAGGGACACGTTGGGGACGATAAGGCGACGGAGGTTTGGATGGGAGAAAGAGGAAGGTTCAAGACGAAGAGGATGAGAAGTATTCAGCTGCGCCACGACGTTGATACCTGCGTTCTTGGACTTAATTTTCTTACAGACTCTTCCGCTTATTTTTGCTTGGTAGTGATTTCCGTCAGAATTTCACGTCCCAATATTTTTGAAACTATTCAAGTAGCAGGAATTCGGCTCATCGCACCCCTTACCCTTTTTTGGGGGAAAGGACTCAGGATCGTGGACGTTCGGAGCACAGAGTGAGATTTAGGAATCGGGATACTTATGTATGACAATGCGGGCATAGGGAGGCTGCAGATTTATCTATCATCTCGTCATCATTACCAACTTCCCACATCCTGGACCTTGCCTGGACCCACAAACCAATCAGAGCGGGTGGGTGTTCGCAGAGGCTCCGACAAGCAGGTCAAGCGAACAAAGGGAGTCGAGGAGGTCGCGAGCATGCATACCGGTCTCGGACTTGACGATGCACAGAATGTTCAGATTATACTCCGGGATTTCCACCACTGACGTCTGAAATAAAGACTCTGTATCCAACGCATAACGTTCTGCAAGTCCGCGAGCAATGAGAGTGTTCACAGCCGGCTTTGGGGAGTGTGGTCCTTGAATCTCTTCTGGGTGCTTGAAGAGCAGTTTCCAACTCCTACCCTGGTAGGGGCCGATGCTTTTCACAGTTCTCGTTCGATATGTGGTCGCCATAGATCAGCCTTGAATTAAAGTTTATTAGTACCAGTAGATAAGACGAGAATGACGCAGCAGCTATGCCAACTTTATAATGCGTATCTTTACTTGCAGTGAGCAATTGTCATAGAATGATCGATGAATCGATGACCACGTACGGCCGTCGTCGAAGTTATTTCGCTCAGGCCCAGCGATCAACTATCCCACGTTCCTCTCATCATGTGACTTGTGCCGGGACTTGACGCCGACGGTCCTCTGGTCCCGGGAAGCTAGCCATAGGTCTCATCGAGGTCTCCTCGATCTCCTCCCTCCATGACGTAAAGGATCATGGCCACGTACTTAAACTGCGAAGTTAATAACAATTAGCTCGATAACTGATAGCGATTATGATCTAATCATGATGGGGGAAAATCGCATGTTCCTGCGATCAACGTGCACAAGTGAGGCTCTAAGCACCTCTCTGTACGTGGTTAGTTACCCTTCATCCTATGGGTACAATGCTAACTGCAAGGGAAGATCATAGATACACTATCAAAGAAAGGTCCGCACAGCTGCTGCGTCACTCGTCTCATCTATTGGTACTAACATAAATCGAAGCCATGGACACTCCATACCGAACCAGAACCATCGAAAGCATCGGCCCCTACCGGGGTGGGTCTTGGAAAATCCTCTTTAAGCACCCAGAAGATATCCAAGGACCTCACTCCCCAAAGCCGCTAGTGAACACGCTCATTGCACGCAGTCTAGCAGAGCGTTATGAGCTGGATACGGATTCTTTGTTCCAGGCGACAGTGGTACAGATCACCGCATATAACGTCACGGTCAAGGTTCGGCACATTGCCAGGGCTGCGACCGGCATGCATGCTCGCGACCTCCTCACTTTCCTTCAACCGACCGAACTCCTTGGAGCCTCAGGATCTACATCCACCCACTCAGCTTCTAGATTTTGGGACGCCGACGCCGACGAGATCATAGCCGCCGCGTGGATTCCCTTCCTGATCGCACATCCCCCCCGAACCGTTCAAGGCTGTCAGAGAGTGACAGTGCTAACGAAACGTTTCTACTATCTGCAGGTCATTTTTGAACCGGCGCTCGTTGTGTACGACTTACTGGCATACGGTACTCGTATCTCAGTACAAGACTTCTGTTGCCGTGCCGAAAAACGATTCCGGCGGGATCCCCGCGTCCAGATAACTGATAACCTTGACGGAACTTCGCATGCTGTCCTGGACGACGCAAGTGTCTCTCAGGCGCTCCTGGGGGATGTTGATCGGGACATAGAGACGACAAGTAAGTCAATCCATGATTTATCCTAATACAGGTGGCCTCAACATCACTCTCGTAGCTGTGTTAGGAGACGGTCCTCGCGAATTCTAGAGTGGTACTGGTGTCGCTGGGTTTTGTCATGTCACAACACCTGTATTATAGATTCTAAACGACATCAAAAGCTTCCGAATTGGAGCTGGTTTTGCCCGACTTATCCGCTGCGATATTAAGGAGGCTACATTGACCAATGCTATGGCTTCCGCGCATGAAAACTACTTACGGATCCCGAAGAACATTGACGCAGCCTCAGATACTACAGATAGCAATCATCGCTGCCAGCACATAGCGTTTCGCACCTGAACTGGCGTTTGGGTCATCGTGGTCGGTCATCGCTACGGCCTGGTTCAATGCGCTTTGTTGCTTATATTTGCCCACCGGCCTTGATTAGAACATCACACAGGGGAAGTTGCCTGGACTAGGGGACTAAGTATACCTGGCCCTTCGAGAACTAAGCTCATCAAGTTATCTCTGCGCACTCGACCGTCTTCCTATCTTAACGGCTATTTGACGAATTGAACGAGGGAGTCGCGCTACAGGAAGATAATGCGATGGAGGTCGATTCTATCGTCCCTGCCAGCTTTCCTGACGTTATGCGTCACTTACACGACTACACCTCCGGCCCTGCGGTCAGCCAGTTCCCGAAAGTGTCGGACATCCTAGCCGTCTTGAAGGTACCCGAAAATTGGATCAATCAATGGTCTAAACGAGATATCAAACTCTTGCCGTCGAAGAAGGAACTCTCGAAGAACAGGCATGGTGTATGAGTTCTGGAAGAGAGGGAAAGGGAGATCTATCGCGATCTACTACCGTTGCCGAACGTACGTCGCATCAGATTTTCTCATATTTGTATACGAAACTCAATATCGTGGTGCAGGTTTACTGCAGACAGTCCACGACGCGTCGTTCCTGAAGCTACTATAGCACCCCCCCTCCCCCATGTCCTCCGTAAACCCCACGCCCATATCGAGCCCGAGATCGGCACTCTAACGGTGGAGCAGCTGCGAGGGCCATAGGAATTTTTTTCGAAAGCGCACACGAAGGCAATCAAGGAGGCCGGTCAGGACAAACGCAGGAAACCTCGGGGGCGGAAGCAGGTGCACGAGCAGGCGGGGCTCTCGATTGGCTGTACCAGCTGGAGGAACTTGTGCTATAGTTTGTGCGTGCACTGAGTAATCAGCGAAGGAGCACCGTCGATTTGATAGCCTTCCCTGTCTCGCGTTTGTGGCTGAAGTTAAAAGGCGGGCTTCGATTGATCGTGAGGTGTTCACGACTTGTTCCAATGTTTACGACTCCCACTCGTGTTCAAATGAAGATTGGTAAACACTGGCTGAGCCAGGTTCGCAGTATTTCGTGAATTGGTGAATTCATACGCTTTTTACTGGTGTGGAATATGGCCGCGTGTATTTTGGATGAGGACTGAGCTACGCTACATCTCATTCGGTCGTGCGAAAGGAATGGTAAACTTTTGTTCATATTCGACACTGATAACCGCCAATATTCATGGTCATAAAAGTAGGGATGACTCTGTGATACAAAGGTTTGTATAAATATAGGGCATGATAGTGTGGACATGTAGGGGATAGAATGTGGTAGATGTGATACAGTGATAGTCGAGGCAATGAGACAAGAGATGTCCGTGTTATGGGTAGGAAATAGGGATACAAATGTAGTGAGAATGCAAGGAGTGGTACAGATGCGAGGGGTGACAGAAACGGGGGAGGTGAATAAAGTAGGAATAAATAATTGCCAGCGGGGATATAGTCGGATGATCCATAAATGAGAGAAGCCGAGTTCGCGCACTTGAGGCTTATCGTCTGGACCGGTGCACTTGAAGGGTCGCAGATTTAGGTCGACGTGCGGCTGAAAGGTTTCCAATGTCTCCGAGAGGGGGCAAGCTCCCATTTGCCGCAGGGGTGACAGCTGTAGGATGGGATCTAGTAGCCTGGCGCAGCGGCTCGTCTGGTTTTGCGCGCTTGGGATCTGGTGAATGTACAGGGTCTTCCAGAGCTCTGCGTAACCGTGGTGTGAGGCTGGGAGCCGGAGTTAGATCTGCATGATGCGGGGCCCGACGAACGGGCGAAAAACTTACGAAGTACGGAATGTCGCCTTTGTGGCCTCGACCAAGGACGGAGGGTGACTAGATGACTGTGTCAGATAGGCGGGATTCAAAAAAGGGCGAAGGACTCACCAAATGTAGTATGTCGCCTCAGCGATCTCCATGAGTCGCATAAACGAATTCCAGAACCACCCTCGCAGAGCACAGACTTCGCCGTTGAAGCACAGCGCACCAATCATAAGTTTGAAGAAACCTGCACGCGCTGAGTCGTCGCCTTCCTCTAAGTCGGGATGCCGCCATCCCGCCCTGGCCATGAGATTCGAGAGAATGAGGTTGCGACATATTACCCTCCTCATAGTCTGGGAAATAACAGGTTCAATCCCCGTCGGCTACGGCATAGATGGGAAAGTGCGCACCAGATAAAAGACCGGGGGATGGCCATCATACCGTTGGTCCACCACATCATCGATGGTGGCCTCAGTAAACATGTTTCCAATAGCTTCTAGTATATGCCGATCGGCTGTCTTCTGAGAGTACACGAGTTCTTTTTCGGAAGTGGATAGGGCGGGTGGGGAGAATCCAACGTCAACGGTCTGGATGGCTAGCAGCAACGCGTCGCACATCTGCGTTTCGGCACGATTGTCGATAATCGACGAAGACGTGTCAAGGGCGTGCTGGAAGCTTAAGACATCCATTTGTGACGGCGTTTATGTTCTGTGTAATAGTAGTTGTTGTAAGTCTGCTTCAAATACCAATGCACCATGGTCAGTTGAATATTGGACATCAACACAAACGTTGCGTTCGAGCATACTTCAGAATATGACTATGGGAACGAGGTTTCGCTTCGGGCGGGAATGTGGAATGACTCTCAAGTATCCAGAGGAGCAGACGTCATCAGGAAAACGGATGGTTCTAGATATGACCAGATGACTTGACCATGACTAAGCTTTTGATTTTAGGTATATTTGA
>JABCKH010007677.1:0-49036 GCA_018851285.1 Lyophyllum semitale | reverse complement strand
CCATCGATGGTCTCAATTTTAACTATCTCAAGTGGCAGTCATGTAAAGGATGTCCATTAGAATGTAAATCTTAAATCCTATAGCTGTGCGTGGTCTGCGGAATGTACGAGAGGCTTATCAGTAGTGATTTTTGAAATCTATAATCACAATACCCCGAGGATCACCCCCCCAGTGATAGTAACGAGTCTGAGTCAACTCTCCCTTAGGTGTCGAACACCTACACTTGCCAAAATTTAGAACAATTTCGTAGCCCTAATCATAGCAAAGATCAACGTATGTACGTCAAGGATGGCGTTTGGACGTACGCGAAGGTCCAGAGATTCTGTGGGTTGTTGTAGGTATTCTTGGTGTACGGGAAACGGACTAGACACGCCGCGGTCGCGATCAGCACACGGGAAGTCACAGATAAATCCGTAACGAACATCGGGGCAATTCGGAAACGTAGGCTGTTAGGAGACAACGATGAGGACAGAAGCGAGTTGAGGTCGGAAAAGAAATGAATTACCGATTGGCCTATTCTCATCAAAGAAGCTCCAGGCTACGCCGCAAAACGACTCTGTGAGTAAGGCATAGGTTAAAAAGTGAAGCAGCTAACCTGTTCTCCAGTTATGTCTTAAAAGGGTCATAGCCATTAGAGATTTCGTCTGTTTTTGAGTGATCGACGCACCTCATGTTCCCTGACACGAGTCTGTTATTATGGTTCAGCCATTCGTGAGAAGGAAATCTAGCTGGAAGTACTCACAGGTCAGGAGGAGCCAATGGGTCCTAAAAATGTATAAATAAGCTCGTCGGTGATTGGAACCAGGAACAGACACTTACGTTTTTCACGCCCGCGGTCTTGATTTCGGTGTCCAAGTCCGCCCATTCTAAGACCTGGTTTCCAGACATGCCTGCATGAACCACAACGACCGGGTGTGAAGGTTGTTTCCAGGTTACAGTTACGAATCTTACCCTTGAATTGCATCTTTTCTCCAGGTTTGCCACCAAACACAGCGATCGTCGTGTTGTGTCGCTCGTTCATCAAGGTACTGAACATTGCGCAAGTGGAAGCACAATTTCCGTTGTTGACTGCATTGAAGAGCAGGCCTAATTAACGATGTTCGGTGGGATGAATGATGAGCATAACCCACCAATGGCGACTTTGCTAGAAACGCAGGAAGTTTAATCACATGGAGCAACGGTAGATCAGCCGCAAAACGAGATACCTCAGATCAAAGGGCGGCGTCGTTGGCACCGGTTGTGAGAAGAACGGCTCACAGGTGTCCTATATAGCCTCATGATCAGCATAGTTGCGCGTCATCTTCGAAGGCCCAGATACGCACATGGAATCGCTGAGAAGTAGGGTCTTGGCGCCCATTGACTACGAAGGGTAGGGGAGGCGTGATATAGTTAAACGACTTCGGAATGAATGTTCCATTTAAGAACGCATCTGTAACGGCGGAGTAAATCTGTGATCTTTCCGGCGAATTTGAAGAGCGGGCTAACAGTTGTCTCCAGAGTAGAAGGTAAGCGAGCTATCAAGGCCAAGGGCGATATCAGCTGCAACGATCTTCTGTGCAAGTGGATTGGCACGAGCTGTTGAAACGAAGCCACTTTTATGGGAGAACGTGAGGTACAGATTCAGACAGGTGGGAAAGGAAGACGCACGGATAACCAATATTCGAGCCAGCGAGGTATTGATGGAGGAAAAAACCAAGACAAACAAAACCGCCTGCATAGATCGTGAGATCCGCGGACAGTCGGAGCAATGATGAGATGAACATACCCCCGTTGTTGGTTAAGTCAATGAGGAGCTGGGTCACGCCTGCTGCTTTGAAGGAATTGACAGCAGCCACAACGTCGGACTGGAAGCCGTTGAAATCACCACCGAAAGATCCAACGAACATCTGAGAATGGCATGAGGTGGTGGGCAGTTCTGGCAGATCAAAGAACTCACGACTCCTGTTTTATTGCCTGGAAGGATAAACGACTTGATAACGCCACCGCTGCCAGCGACGGGCGGTAGATTGGGAACAAATCGAGGCGGCAGATTGATAGCACTCGCGTTTGACTTGTCGATGATCTCTGCCTTGGCAGGGAGGCGAGTGGGTTGGGAGCTCCTGAGCGGCGTCTTCAGATCCCTCCCATTCGTTTGGGCGTTTGCCGCACAATTAAGTGCCCAGCTGGATATGTACATGTCAAATCAGCAGCTCTGACCATTGCTGAAACCTCTTACAAGGAAATCTTATCTGTAAAGGGTGCACCGAGATAATTCGCCAGGAACGGCACTTTGACGGTCTCCGCCGTTGTCGAATTGACTGTAATCAGCTTGAAGGTCAGTGAGCTCTGGGTGACGCTCGTTGGGCCAGCAAGATCGCCAAGTCTCTGTGAAAACGTGGTCCCGGAAACGCGGTAGCTTGTGAAGACCGAATTGACGCGAACACCATGATCCAAGTAGTTGCCTGAGACCGTTTTTGCGATCTTGTCCACGTAAGCGTAGGGGTATTGGCCCTCGATTTGGAGGACTTTCGCACCCTGGAGACGTTTCCAGTCGAAGCCGATAGTGTCAAAGTACCCTGTGTATTCTGGACCGAGCTGGGAAAGGAACTCCACGGAGTCAAATGCGATGTAGACGCCCTGTACGCCGTTCTCTTCTATCGTAATCACGGGTGCCGGAAGGATGTTCTGGAACGAGGTATAGCAGTCTGGGAACCAGCCTGTCGGACAAGTGGGCTGAGTGCCCAGTTACGCATATAACGAGGAAACAATACGGACGCGTGTGACCATCGTTTAGTTGGGTGGTAAAATCGTAGAGATCTTTGTTGAAATCATAATCAGTCTGTCAGGAAAACTGAGTACTTTACCAGCATGAAATCAAATAAATAGACTCGCCTGGTATTTGGTAGAATTTATCCTCCTGATTGTTGCCCGAATATCGTTTGTGGACTCTTGGAATGGCGGAGGCGAATTTAAGTAATAGTCTTCAAACGTGAAGAAATCGAAAACGCGTGCAACGTTAGTGAGAACGTTTTGGCGCAGAGTCTCGTTGAACGGGAAGGCCTTGACACAGGCAAGGGCGTCAGCAGGGGGAACGAACTTCTTGCCCGCAATTGTGGCACATGGGTCAGCGGCAGAAGGGACAGCAGCAATAAGGTGGGGAAACAGGAATGCAACAGCGACGAGGGACGAGGCAAGCGGCGCAAGGAGAGGCATCATTTATCTCCCATGGGAAGAAGATCCTGTCGCTCTGTGCCATGCCGCCTTTAAAGCCTGTCAGTGTATTTTCATCCAGTGATAGCGGGATGGGCTGGGATGGGTTGTTAGGTGTCCACATGGTTTGATGGGGATAGCACGGTATGTGTCTGCGGTCGAAGTACAAGAGCGGCCGGATATTAGCGGGTACAATGGCGCCATGTGGAATACATCCCTTCCGATAACAAGGCTCCTAGTGGGAGTATGCAGTGAGCCTTTAAAGAGCACTGTGAAATCCTATTACAACGTGATCCCAACGCGATCCTCATGCCACATGAGTTCTCGAGGTCGCCTCCTTCGCATTCGAAGATGGTTTCCCGGGAGTGATATAGATGAGTGACTCAAGTTCACCATCTTTCATTATGCTCGATGAGATTATGTACAACGTAGGCTCCGAGTCGGTTCACAGCGATAAAAGTGTGTGGTGTCATTCGATGAGTGAGAGGTGAGGGGGTGGGATGGTCACATGTTTGCATTCTGATCCACTAACATCATGTCCTGGCGCGTATCTTCCTAAGGTGAAAATCTGCACTGGGCACCTGCTGCATAATCCAGAATATAAATGGGGTCCTACGTACCCCAAATACAAGGTCAAGGTGCGTAGTACAATTCACCACATTGAAGTGCCCTGAGCATGATCCACATGTATAGACAACGACGCCGGACCGTCCTCAATGGAGATGGAGAATAACTACTTGAAATTGAAGAACAACTGGCAAAAGTCATCCATCGAACTATGTGCACCCGCCGCAGGAGTTTTCTGCTGAGGAGAGGACTCGGACGGCGAGGCATGACAAAACGGGTTCGCCGTGAGAAATCGGGACATTTCCTACATACACAGCACCGATCCCTCAGCCATTTGATGGCTTTCGAGGCCTTTCACTGCCTTCCGAGTCATGACTCTGGCGAATTATTTGACAGATTCCATGCATGATACGGGACTGGGTCTATCGTCCCGCCACAAGCGTGCTCATGCCAGAAGTCCCCAGTGATCGATGTCAATGACGCGCCCGATGCTGGAAGTCCGCGATCTTCCAACTGCTGAAGACATAGTTCTACCGCGAGTCTCTCTATATGGACCTCGTCGCTCGTCGTCCATTACACTTCCGGTTACAGCGTCATTTTCCGCTTCGAGACTGCCTACTTTTCCTTCCACCTCCCCATCGCACTCGCAATGTGCATGTGCCACATCCCCGAAACCTACACCGCGTCTGCCCGACTCCATCAAGGGCACCACCACAATGCTCCATTCGTACAACCTTGATTAGTGCTCGTGGTAGCATCAAACAAGGCCAAAAGCTATGTACACCCGAACAGCGGACCGTAATTACGGGCGGACGACATTGAGGCGGGCCAGTGAGCGAGGTATGTGATTGATATCAACCTCCCGGAGGAGGGTTGTTGTTCATGAAAAGAGCCAGATACGGTGACGGAGCATGGGGGCTTGACGGGAGAGGAAAGGACTGGAAAGGATGGAATTTCTTTTCTCAGTTTGTAAACATCACTGATACCTGTTTCAACAACGTTCCTTGTGATCTCACAAGGTCTACATGACATAGTCATCTTAAGTGCATCTCGAGTCTAGTCTTGCCCTACAGCTCAGCATCTGGCCTCTGGTATCCGTGTACTTGCAAGAGGGCACTCACCGATATCAACGAGAATGACCAAACCACCTCTGAAGCCACGATGATTCACCTTTACACTGCCGGAGCGGCTTTGAGATAATGAGGTGGTGGCGCTTCTTCGGTATGCCTCGACGTAGGTGGTGGGTTCACATGCAAATCGATAGTCGGCACTGATTGGTCCCGTAATAAGTGTTCCAGAATAACTACCCAGGCACCCTCGGAAATGCGAATCTTGTTGTCATTCGAATAGCTCTTATATAGCCGGTAGTAGTCGTTCGTGGTGAAGGAGATACAGTCGCGTGAGATATTCGCCAATTCATGTGGGAATTCCTAGGAATTCCTTCTGTACAAAATCCAGCGCTTGCTACAAGAAGTTCAGCTTCATCACTCGGCAGTGTTAAGGTGCGCTTCGCCTGGTAGGTCTTTGGTAATTTCACGTAGACGCATTTTTCGTCAAGACGGAAGGTGATGATGCGTTTGACCATTGGATACTGGCTCTTGCGACCTTGTAGGTTGTTGGAAAGGAGTGCCAAGATACCTGCGATGAGACCCGCATGTGCCCCCAGAAATAGGAGTCACCCATGATGGGGGCTGCTGGTTTTGAGAATCCAAGTCCACTACTCGATCTTTTTTACCCTCTTGCTCTAGCTTTCATGTTTCTCATCTACTAATTCTCCCACCCACAGAAGCCGCCCCAACGTCAGTTCCCCCGAGTTTCCCCACCACTGCCGCAAGACAGGCTGTGGCGTAAACATTAGAGAGCTTTCCTCTGTCCCGCACCTTCTGTGGGTAATACAACTCAAGAGCTTGGTTTCTCGGCTTCTTGTATCTCCCAGTGAGTCAAGTTATTTGTCCCGCCATCCTCTTTATTTTCGAATAATTTATCTTCCGCATCCCTTCTTCAACAGCGCTGGCCTCGGCCCCATGGTACGGCGTGTCCGAGCTACTAGCCTTGCTTATGTAGTATCTTACAAGGCTGTGGCCACTGGTTGGCGGAAGCAATACAACCTTTTTGCCAGGGAGCAGCCTCGAGGGAGAGGACATGTTTACGAGAACTCAGTGATATTGGTCCAGAGCCTCATATTACGTCTGGCTAATATTTACATTTTCAACGTAGGACTAGTAACGCCACTGCTACATCAAGGGAGCTGCATTCCTTAACTTAGTTCGGCCTGGGACGCTATCAATGAAAATTCTCAGCTCTGGTGACGGAGGTCTTGAGAAGTCAGGCTCACCCATATCATCAAGAACTGCCAAGCTTCTTCCCAAACCAGGACCACAACGTAACATTTGGTTCATGGGAAGGGTCATTCGAGGTTGACGTCAAGTAGCGCGATTTTGCCGAGACCGGTTCGGGATACCCGAGCGGTGATGCGGTATCGCTCACCAACATAGGTAGTGGTTTCACATTCACTTCGATATACGCGTATTTGCACACTCCCTTCGAAAGAGCAACCCAGGCACCCTCGGAAATGCGTATATCAGTGTCAAGGCTGAGTGAGATGCGGTCTCGCGAAACATTCCCCAATTCATCCGGGAATTCTTGCTGTGCAACATCCAGCGCTTCCTATGCGAAGTTCAGCATTACCACCAGGTGGTACTAGGGTGTGGCTTGCCTGGTAGCTCTTTGGCATTGTGACATAGACACTTTGGGAGCCACTGAGACGATAGACGACGACTCTGTCTGCCATGGGGACGTCTTTCTCGTAGTAGGTCATTGAAAAACTTTCAATCCCTTCGTCGGTTCAGATTGGTGTCACTGTAGAAGACAAGGCTCGAGGCTACAAATTTAAAGCCAGCTGCCAGACCTGAGACATGTCTCCGGGACTCCCGGAGCCGACCAATTATGACCCAAGTCTCCTCCCCGCCGCATCTTATAATAGTATCAAAAATAGATGCTGGAACGCGCTATGCAGTTGGAAGTCGTGCTCCGTCATGCAGCCAGTTTTCCCTTTGACCTGAGGTAACTGGAATCACCCAAGGTTGCATTGGTCCACAACAGGGTCGGGCAGGCTAACATGCATGTGATCTATCTATCGACGTTAACATGGGTAATGGACCATGGTAAAGCAATCAGTGGCCCACGGTACCGAATCAAGTGCTGAACGTCAAGGTGCTTTCTCGGATCTTGATTTTCACGCTACGATCAGCGACCCAGTCAAAGCGGACCAATTCCATGGTTCCCTGCACACTCATATTTGCTGCGAAGGTGTTCATCAATAATAAACGAAGTTGAATGGAAGCGTAAAGATTACCTTGGTCTCCGACGTTAAAACTAATGGTTTTGAACGGTTGTGAGCCATTGGGCCCTTGACGTGGAGGTGCTCCTGGATTGAAAAAGCTCGTGAAACTGGATCCTACCTTCCACACGAGAACCACGCTCTCTTCCAGTGAAAGGGTCAGCAGCCGCCGTCCGTCCGGAGAAAAGCTACAAGCTGATATTGGCTTCTGGTGGCATTCGAGCACATAGAGGCGGGTGGCCGTCTTGAGGTCATACATGACGACGGCACCATCAATAGAGCCCACAGCCAGACGCTGAGTTGCCATATGAAAATCCACAGAGGGAAAGCTAGGATGGTATGAATTATTGACCACATCGCGCAACCAAGGTAAACATACGTTTTCACGACATAACCAACTATTTCTGTGGCTGAGTCTATCACTGCTTCGCGATGTGTTGTAACATTTGGGTCGAGTGACTTGACGACTGCCTCCATCAACTTGGGAATATTCGGCTGAAGAACTAAAGGGCGCTGCAGAAACCATTGAGTTAGTTGGCAGGTGATGCAGGCGTTTAAAGTATTAGCACCTTTCGGATAAGGAACGCGACTATCTGCATGACTGATTTTCTGTGTTCAAGGGTCGGCGGTGTCAGAATGTCAAGGCCCAACGTTGTCATGAAAAGTGCCGTATTGCTTGACGCGATTTGCAAAACTGCGAGGCGAGCTTGTGAACCGATATTCTGAAGATTGATAGACTCTTTGCGAGAGCTTGTCGCCAACGTAAAGAGCGCTCGAAGAATCTCCATGGCATCGATATAGTGTTGCCAGATGTGGAACCCCCTAGAGCACAAATCAACGGCGAGAACCCTGTGCAACGAATGTTCATCATGCAAATAGAGAGCAATCGATTTCGAGATGTCTGTGAGAGCGCTGTAGGAAGTCATTACCTAGTTCGACAAAATGCATTCATTTCTAGCCATACCTGGCGGAAAGCAAACTGTACTTCTCTGAAGCTAGATAACCACAGAGAAACAGAGCAAGTGCAGCGTGGGTCGATTCCCGATCGGCAGTCGGTTGAAGGCAGGGCACTAGGATACAGGTCAATACGTCGCTGAACAGGTCAAAATCAGATCCAACATTGATGTTGCCAATGCTCAGCGATTTCGTTTGAGTCGTCATCGGATAGACATGCTATTGTATAGTCGAAAAGGACACGAGCTGCCCGCCGTATCTCATCTAGCAAGTTTCGTCAACTAAAGCTGTGAATGAATCTGCATAATAACGCACTGGAACCATCGAACCATCGGCGGGCGAGGTATACAAGGCTTGGCGGTTGATATCCAGGCCCAACAACTGATGCTAAAGACGTTGCATAGAAGATCATGACCGTATTCGCGCCTTCCATGAACTCTAGAGAGATGGTTCAATGACGAGAAGCAGGGATAACATGACTACTAACCTTCAAAAAGACTAAGGGCTGCAAGAACCACGGCTATTGAAAGAGCGCGTGCAGCCGATACATCACCCGACAAACGCCAAGGATCTTGCGGGTTCTTCATTCGGTATATTGCAACAGCTGCATGGCTTAAAGGATTCAATTAGTAGATTCTCAACAAGCAAATGCCATACCTTACCTGACTAAACCCGTAGATACGCTTGAGGGCCGGATTCCAAGTTTCGCTGAAGTTATCGTATCTATGTCTTCATTCAAACCAGGCGTCAGAAGTATTGACAAGACGGAGCGAAGTCGCTCAAGGGTCAATAGGATGGTGCGAGTCTGGTCACGATTGGTACTTATTGACTTTGCAACTGCAATAGACTCTGTCGTGAAGCGTTCCAAATCAAGGATGAGGGTCGAAACTGTAGGGACAGAGGTTAAAAACAACAGTATGGAGTATCGTCATACGGGACGTACCCGCGTCAGCACTAGAAGGACCTGCAATGGATTTCAAAGCAATGTCCGGAAGACTCGTGCTTGTGCTCAATGTCCTAAAATATATGATGAGTGTGGTTCGGTAGCATATGATTCCACTCACACGTCAGTCCAGCCACCTTGATCTAAAAGCTCTCCGACCTTTTCTACAGTCATCGACCGCCGGAACTCCTGATTTCGCACGTCCCACAATCGTGCACGGTTGTCTGCATACACAAGTAATAGGTTATCGGCCTCAAAGCATACTCTGCAAAGGGGCGCAGCAGAGCCTGGAATGAGATACAGACTACTCTCTTTTAGCATGCAGTAGAGATATAATATTGGACGTACAACTGCATTCCGTCGACAACGATCACAGCAACAGTCCCATCTGTTGAAATACAGAGTACGCAGCCTCTCAATGGACCGTTCTGTATATCTTGAACTTGTATGACACTAGACAGAGACGTCGTGAAGAGCGTCCATCGAGCACATAGCTTGTAATTGCTGCATAAGGGAAAGGGATTTCATGAGTGTACATTGATATTCATGGTGCGAGCTTACTCGAAGGTCCAGAACGCGATTGATCCATCATCACCCCCACCGACGATAAATCTTTCTTTCGTCCGCGAGTTCTGGACAAAATGCAAGCCTGTCACAAATCCATTCAAGGCTGGTTCGGAAACTTTGTCCGAGATCAACGTCCTCTCAGATTCTCCAATCATCTGCATCAACGAAGATTGTCGAAGACGGCCGTCGGCTACCGAAGAACGTCAGACAGGAAAATCTGAGATATGTGACTTAGAACGGACCACATCCTTGAACGATTAGGTCCAGTTCGAGTGGCAACAGTGATGTTACCTCTACCTTAGCAGGTTCAGGTTTTGATGAGCTTGCTTGCCAGAGCATTCGTGATTGACAGCTTGTACCAGCAATCTCGAAAGCGGTGATGCGACGGGCTCCGTCTTCTGCAGGAGACGTAGTCATGATCCGCAATGCAGAACCAATATCCGCCACATCATATTGGCCAAGAACGACGGTGCGCAACAACTCAGGTCTACAGTTGATGTTCCCGTCATAACGCGGGCCATGGCAAGCAGATTTGGTCGACGTACTTGACGATAGTCGTCCCCTCAGGGGCAACAGTCATATCGACTTCATCGTTGTCGGGATTAACAATTTTGAGCGTGTAGCATTCAGCTCGGTCCTACAAACCATTAACAAAGACAACAACAACGATGGTGATTGTACCTCGAATAGCACTGTGTACGATGAGTCGGTCGTCCATTGTAGGTCTTGAATGCCGACGGCGGGATCCGTGTACAATATATGAAGGTGTCCAATTCGGTACTCAAACGCCTGTACAGAATGTCAGACATGTGATGGTCAGCGTCACATCCTACTGACCGTCAGCTGGTGTTGCGACCATACTATTCCGCGAATGTTTCCGTCAATGCTGCGCGCTCGAAACCCTACGGCAGATCCACCAGCAAGGATTTCACCAAGGTCCCGCTCATCATCAAGTGCCACTCTCCCGGGATCTTTCAGAGTGTCGCGAAGGTGTTCCGCAGAGCGAGATTTCAGTGCCTTAAAGGGATTCGGTAGCGTAATGGAGATGTTTGCCGTATCGTTTTCTGGCTTATGTCCGTCCATTTGAATGGGCACGCGCGCCAAGAGGCGTAAGCTCCTGATCAGAAAGTGGCCTTCAGTTGTCGCGTTAAAGAACGCCAAAGTCCCTGATAGTAGGGGTTGGAAGGGTTTCACTCTTAATATAAAAATCACGCACCGTCTAACTCTTGATGTAATCCCACACTACGACATGGGCCATCGAAGCACCACTGTCCAACCTTTGTAAGGATAACTTCAAGCGGTGCAAGATGGTCATTCGAGTGAAATTCAAAGATGGCTAATCGAGACTTCTCGAGTGCGCCGTTGTCTTCTAGGTCCATGGAGGGAGGTGATGGTGAATTGGGGTTGATTGTAGCTGATGCTAGTAGTATTGTTGACTATCTCGAATATATGTTAAACGCAACGAATCTAAGATGATACCGCCGCACCTCTCCTACATGATACACATCAAGATGACACCAAAGCCAGAGAGCGTGACTCGTGTTTTTGTCTTCAATGCCACTAGGAGGTTGCAGGGCCGTGTCCGGTTCGTTGACAGTCGCCAGACAGCTTCCATCTTGCGTCGAAAAGATGGATAGGGCTCTACGGAACGCCATTAATATCGCAAGGAATATAAACATTGAAAATTTACCCCGTTTCCTGCAAGACAGTCAAATACCGGTTATCCGTGATCAAGCGGATACATGTCACTGCTCGGCCTGCACCTGATCGAAGCGGGATGATATGGCACCACAAACTCAAATCATAGGCACTTTCAGTTATAGAACCTCGACGCGAAGACGGATACGACGATGAAGTGGCCATGAAGGCGGGTGAAGGCGGGGCAGAGAGCAAGGATTTGTTGACCTCCTTTCGTTTCGAATGTGCAGAACCCACGAGCGAGGGTGGCGGGGACGGTTTAGGACCAGTATGTCTGCCTGGTTCGTGAGGCGCAGAAGGTCGTTCCCGGCTATCTCTAGGCTGTCGGCCTTTTAACATGTCCTTGAGTTTATCAGGCTCATCCTCGAAGTCCACATAATTCTTTGGAGCTTCGACTTGCTCTGTAGTCACACCAGAGACGACGCGTGCTCTTTGGCTAACATTGAAGGGAAGAGGCGAAGTTACTGATGGTGTAGAAGATCGCGACGGTGTCCGAGGTTCAAGTGAAAGCCATGGTGGACTCGTTGGTCGCGAAAGCTGCGATTCAGGAATGCGAGTTTCACCTGGTGATGGATGTGATTGAATAAAAAGATACAGAGTCCCATCTTGTGCGCCTATGACCATGCCTGCACCATGGTCGTTGACTCCTCCAAGTTCAGGCGACGAAACGGGACCCCAAGTCTGTATTATGGACGGCTGTGCTCTTGAGCAGCTGGCTTCCAGAAGCTGAGAGTTCCTGTCATACTGATTCTTCTGCTCTGAGGAATTGGAGAAAGTGAGAGGTAGAAGGAGAGAAGACGACGGGGAGTTCATTCCAAGTGAACGCGTTGAAGAAGCATTATTGTGTCTTGCTTGTCAAATCGTCTGTCTTCAAGCGTAGACAAAGTAGTCCTAAAATAGCGGAAGCATGTTCTCCTCGCACCGAGTGGGATTGAATAGGTTAGTATTCAAGCCGTGTATAAGCTACCAGTGTGTACAGACAAAGGCCGTACTACTGTCTCCGACATCCACGTGAATAAACGGCATACCCGTTCCCGACGCCCGACGCCCTACATGCCACTAATACGCTTCCAAATAGCACTCCATTCAGACGTCCTCGCCATGTCAATATCCTATTCACAGCCGCCGCCGTTTACATGGCCACACATTACTCCCCGAAAGCTTTTGCCTGTCTTTCCACCGCCTGAACCGCTCCCAGCTCCTCCGTTACCTTCTCTACCTCGGGAGCCGATATTCAACGCTCCATATACCCTGTCTACCCATATATTTCCAGCAGCCTATCTGCGGACCACAAACTATGAGCCGGTCCCTTCCCCTCCGTCAGGAAATGCAACCAAAGCCGAACGTCACGCATTTGCGGAGAAGACTATGCAGACACTCAAAGATATACGCAGATCGTTAGAGCCACAAGGAAGCCGGCAAGTCTTATGGAATTGCGCGAACCGTTATGTGAGAAAAGGGCTAGATGAAACGCGAGAGAAAGGTGTAACTTTGTTCTTCGCACATGCAAATGGTTTTCCGAAAGAGGTAGGCATGTTATATCTGCTCATTGCCCACTCTATGTATTCACGACACATTCTTTGCTAAGATTTGGGAACCACTTTTGCAGCACCTGCTCTCTTCCACAGCCGCATCTACCATCGACGAGGTATGGTGCTGGGAATCGGTCCAGCACGGTGACGCGTGCCTAATTAATGCAGACAAAAATGGAGGCGTATGTGAGTTACTCTTCCTCCTGGACATTCTATATCTGCTGAAGTGCGTATATAGTCGATTGGCACGATAACGCGCGCGACATTTTGAATTTCCTCATTTATTACTTCCCATCCGTGGCCTCGTCATCTCCCCTGCCTACCCACCTTACGCGCCTTCCCACCGAAGAATCAGAGTACCGCAAGGAAAATCCTTTCCGTCATAGGACTTTCGTCGCAGTTGGTCACTCATATGGAGGATGCTCGTCGTACGCCAATCACCTGCCTCGACCCCACTTTCTTTTCTAATCTCAGGCTCGTTATCCATATAGCACCTTGGCCGCATTGATGCACCCCAAGCTGTTCTCTTCTATCGTCTTGGTGGACCCAGTCATTGTAAAGCCGACGGGTAACCTGCTTGCGATGGATGTCAACGCCAAAGGACTCATTCTTGGTGCAATCCTCCGCCGCGAGTCCTGGGATTCACGGCGAGTTTTAACCACCTCTTTTGTACTATTATCTTTTTAACCTACAATTTACTTCAGAGAGGAGGCTCTTCGGATTCTACGCCAATCCCCTTTCTTTGGTGCCTGGGATCCTGC
This sequence comes from Lyophyllum semitale, assembly GCA_018851285.1. Classification (NCBI taxonomy): domain Eukaryota; kingdom Fungi; phylum Basidiomycota; class Agaricomycetes; order Agaricales; family Lyophyllaceae; genus Lyophyllum; species Lyophyllum semitale. Next base: position 35,485 of record JABCKH010007677.1, on the reverse strand, counting down.
TGTGCTCAAAATATACATCGAATGTGGTACCTACGACACAGTAGATCCCGCCACCAGCAAACCAATCATCCGACTGAAGATGCCGGGAATACAGGAGGCCATCGTGTTCTCGGAGCCACATACTCGGTTTGAGGTGTTCGAACGCCTGCCCACACTAGACGAGACGATCGAACTGCGGTGGGTTATGCCTGGGAAACCAGGCGCTGGAGAGTAAGTGTCCTCCTACCAGGGAAATCTGAAGTTTAATCTTAGTTGCTCCGGGAGGTTTGGGCCACCTGGTGTGACTCGGGAGCGGGTCTGGATACGACCGAAGAACGCATCGAACATCCGGATGCCTAATGCAGGCCATTTGGTATATCGTTTATCTTCTATGATTTGTTAAAAAGACTGATTTTCGACCCGTTTTCAGATACCTCAAGAAGCACCACAGGCATTGGGTAAGTTCTGAAGCCTAGATCCCGAAATGCTAGCTGACCCATTATTGCTATTACAGCACGAAATATCCAAGACTTCATACAACAGCGGTATACAGCGCTACGAGCTAATCTATGATAATGCAGCAATGATTGCTTGTTTAGCTATGTACGTTAAGACCGCAATTTATCCCTAGCCGGAGTTCTTCTACTGGGAATCATTGATCTCCATATGTAACAGTATCAATCCAGGCAAGGGGCACCCATTGCCCACCTTTGTGCCGCTTTTCTTTCCGCCTGGATCAGGCAGGGCTTCCCGAGAGGGCTATATGTCATCCCGTGCTAAGAAATACGGAAAATCAGAACGATTCGCGGTCTACAATCATAGTAGATCAACCTTCGCGCCCTTTTTTGCACCAGCGCCTTCTACGTCTTCTTCCTCTTCCTCTTCCTCGGCGCCCTCTTCTTCTTCCTCCTGCTCGCTAATCTTCCACTTCGCCTGATCGAAGACTACGCTTGGCACCTCCATGCATGCTCCTCGCTCCCGTGTTTGACTCAAAGCCCCCCACCAAACTTCTCCCCCCCTCCACTGCAATTCAACGAGGACATAGCAAGGTTACATAGAGTCGCCGTGGTACACGACTGCCCCTAGGCGGAAATGGGGATGGTCGAACTTCAGTTATGTGTCCGGGGTGATCCTGTTATATTCGACGATCGAGATCTGTACGACTTGCGCTACTTTTACGTCGGAATCGGACATTTGTGGAATCGCTTTTGAAACCATGGTGTCCTTCCTACGAACATATCGACGAACACGGTTTGTGGAGTACAGTCGTTTCGCGGTCCGACAACCCCGGGAATTCAAAACTGGATTAGCAGCAATATAAGCAGCTGTATGACACGGGCTGAGATAGACGGGCAGAGTTGATCATTTGAAGTTACAGGATTCGGGAAACGTCCTACATGGTTCATCTAGCTTTGGAGTCGTTTGGCTACGACAATGTCATTTTGGTGGCGCGAAGGGGGTGGTGAACTGAATTCCGTCCGAAGTCCTCCCGTCTGCTCTGCATGTCTTTAGCGCTGCATCTGAAAATAGGTGTAGCTCACTATCACTAGCACACCGAATGACTCGAACATCGCGTAAACTGCCAGTCTGCTCATACAGCTCACAATTCAGAAATAGGGATTGGCGCCAACAAGGCGCCCCACTTCTTGCAGCCATGTTGGAGGAGGAGGAATTCCGTTGCGTAAATTTCCAATATGAAAATGCTGTACGCATGTTTTTTGTTGTAGACTTTCCAGGTATGATATTTCTGCTTGCAGCACCGCCGCCGACATGGAACATGCACCAGAAAGGCACTCGACAACGCACCCGTCTTTATTAGGCGCTCCCTAAATGCTACAAGTCTCGACAAGCAGCCTTCTGCATCGCATTCTCCTTAAGCGTTGCATATAGACGCTGACTTCGTCGTAAAGGGAAGACTGAAGCTGATTCGCTTAACGACAGCACTGCTGAGGATGGAGGTGAGTACCTTATCGCACATCCCTTCATTTCTGATTGATGGCCACCAAACACACCTTGGTCAAAATGGTAGGCACCCATCGGGGATGCATGGCAGACTCCTTGAGGGACTAGAGAGGGTCTTGCATGGGTGTGTCAGACCGTGCTTCGACAAGTCACAATCATAAATGAAATACGTACAGTAGGACGAAGGCAGAGAAGGCAAGACGAAGTAAATGTGAACAAAATCATCGCTGAGTCAAAACAAACGATTCGTCTTCCTCCGCCTCCTCCTCCTCCTCTGCATCCTCCGCTTCTTTACAGAGCTCTTCATCACCATTTTGGGCTGCAGCTTCAGCAGGCTGTTCTTGGACCAAATGGCGTTGGCACTAATAGGGAGGTGGAATTGTGATATTTGAATCGATATATATTGGCTTGACACTGACATGGTACATTGCAGTCCAATATCCGCTCCAGTACATTGCACCAATGGCACGCGTGAAGGCCTCATCTTGACTGACCATAGGTCCAGGTGGTTCAGACAGGAACTGGGAGACGTCGTCCAGTCCCGAGGTAGGGTCCGGGTCTAGGACTGGGACTGCTAGTGAAGGGTCGTGCAAGGGAATGAAGGTGTCAAAGTTCAGGGGACGAGAGTCTTCTTGCTCCTCAGTTAACTCGGGTACGGACGGCATAGAAACAATCCTGTTCATCTTCGTAGGCGCCGATATTTTTGCTTTGGTTTTGGGTGTATTGTACCATCTGGATAAGAGTTGAGAGAGACAGTCAAAGGTAAAACAGAATAGGACTTACAACGGCGAATTATGAACTGGTTCGGCTTTCCAGCCCTTTTCCGGGCCGTTATACGCCTCGTATTCCTCTGTGGCAGCGTTCCACGCGTCGACGAGGGCCGAGTCGTCCCAAATCTCATGATGCGACAGTTCGCGACCCTCTTCATCCTCTTCGACATTCTCCTCTACCTCCATCACCATCAAGGACGCGTCAGGAGCGCCTATGTTGTTGAATTTGCCTTGTGGGAAGCTGCTGATTGATTGAGAGTCATCGGGGTTCCGTCCTTTGGACTTTTTAGACCACTTTCGTTTCTTGGGTGGAGGTGAATGCTGTGAGGAAGGATTTGTTCCGTATGGAAGGGTGATGTCGTCGTACGACACCATAGGCCGCATCATGTTCGCCATGGATAATACTGCGTCGGGGTTGCCGGTCAGTCTGCTTATGCAACGCACCTGGAAAGGTGGAAAACCAGTCGCCAACAGACAGTCTGTCAGTCGAAGTACTTAGTACATGAATTACAGAAGGCCGCCACTGGCTGGTGGCTGAAATTGACAGATTGTCGCTGACTAATGCGGGCAAGCGCGCTATTCGGGGAACAGCCTCCGGATAAACTGGGCGACTTTCGTTCACTTGCTTCGTCTACGAAAGTTCCCACTTTCTTCTCCCTCACGACCCTCAATTCTTTGACACGACCTTTCAAGCTTATGGTCTGTGTTCGTCCTCCAAGTTATGAAAACCACGAAACTTGTACTCCCATTACCATGACCACCGCCTGGCGACGACAACGATCCACACTGGGCCCGAAATTTCTAGCTCTTGTGGTCGCTCTTGCGCCACAATTCTCTACCAGCCATGTAGCTGCCATGCCATTGACTTCTAATAGTCTTTCAAAACAAAGTTTTTCGCTTCGCAGGCGTGATAATGGAAGTGGTAACGCTACAGTGCCAGTGCAGATATGGGTCTGTTTCTATCTCTTTATCTTTATATAGATTGGGGTGCTTACTAGGAGCCTAGATACCCATATTGATTATTGGGGTTGTCATCGCTGCGTCATCGCTTGTGCTTTGTTGGAGGCGTTCGATTTTGGCTCGGCTAGTACAGATATTCAGACCTGCAAATACGGCTAGCACGAACGCTCAAGGGACCAGACAGTTGACCGCAGAACAGCTCGCTGGAACTATCAATGGAACTGCCACCCCAGCTACAGGTTCTGGTGCGAGGAGAACCCGGAGACCGAGACGTACACCATCCCAAATATCCACGACGTCTTTACCTGCCTATGCTAAAGAGCCTGGTGAACAGGAGCTTGTCATCTTTCGGTAATTCAGTCTTTCCTTGCCTCTGTAACACCTCTGATAACTCAACGTTCTAAGGGGTCTGGATGATATGGAAGACGCAGGAATGCCACCAGCAACGGTAATGATGGAGCCAGTGTCAGAGGATGGAGAAGAGTCATTACATTCCAGAAATGACTCACAATCCTCGCAATACCCGCAGATACCAGCAACCCCCGTCGATGAGCCCCTACTTCAGGACGATTATACTGCGGATCTCTCCGTGCAACACATTCAACCACCTGGTGAAGATATGCCTAGAAGAAGCTTCGATACCTTAACTAGTTCTGAAGAGGCCAGCTCTTTGATGCGTGTCGACACCAACTCACCAGCGTACATTGATGCACGAGGGGAAGCGCCTCCTTACTTCGAAGCGATTGATATCACACCCGTGAGCAATAGTCCAGGAGAAGCATCAGCCCTTCCGTCCCCCACTTCTGCATCGCCGCAGCCAGCCCCACAGCGACGCTCAGGCTTCAGGACTCTTTTGCAGTCGATACCAAGTCGACTGTCCATGCATGGATCTTCACACGCCCCATCGCACTCCCGCGCCGCCTCCTCCCTCTCCTTCGCATCGTCTCAGAACTCCCATGGACGTGAAACTTCGCAAAGCCGTGCTTCCCACCGGCCTACAGCCTCCAGCGGCTCTCACATCAGCCTTTCCCCATTCCGCACCCTCTCACGCCAAAAATCCCAAAACAACGTCAATCTTACGTCTCCGTCCCTTATCTCGCTCAACTCCATCTCTTCCCCCCTCACCCACACACTAACACGCACCGAGTTCACCTATCCGAAATCAGGCCCGACCCCAGAGCAATTGAAATTCATCTCCTCGAGGGAGTCCTTTGCACGATTCGGTGTTCCGTATGGAGCTGATGCGATTGCTTACGCAGCCTCCACCTCTCGGCAGGACTTGGACGTTCCGCCCCCTGGTTTTGATACCCCACCACCGCCGTTAGCGGACAACTACCCGAGACCCGGATCTCCTGGGCCATCAAGACTGCGCACAGCGAGCAACGCCGCAGACTTACAACGGGGGACCGAAGCATCGACTTCATCATCTATGGCTTCTTCAGAAGGCTTGCCCACGGCGGCACCTCAAGAAAACTTTAATTCCGGATCAGGGTTACCTGCACCGACGGCAAATAGCGCCTCAACTTCAAGCCCATTATCGCACAATGTCTCAACGGGCCTGCCGTCTCCAAGTCGACCAGGCGCGGCCGAGGCGGCACAAATACCCCTTCCGGCCTCGCCGAAGGCATCTGAGATTGCTTCGCCGAACGTAGCCGATATCAGCTCTCTAGTGGTTCAAAAACCCTCGACACTAAGCCCCAGCGCTTCTGGCATGGGCGTGCCGCCCACGTCGTTCAGGTCGCCGAGTCTGTTAGAGGTTCGGTCCGCGTCCAGAGCTAGTTCGGTTGCGGAGTCCTTTGCGACCGCCGCGGAGTCCATGGCGTCTGAAGACGATAAAGATGATGAGATGGCCATTCCGACGACGCCCAGGATGGGCGCGCAGCATGTGTTGGAGCCGACTGACGCAACTATCAAGCAAAGCCCAACGGCGGGCGCGGGGCCTTCACAGTAGCTTGTGATGATTTTCTTTTCTTATTTCTCTCTGATGACCCGACGATGCTTTCTGTCTCTTATACGCCTGGAACGATCTACTTTATAACTCATCTCCTCTTACTTACCATCCTCCATTGTTGCTTGTCATCTCAAAGAAGCTGCAGACGTAGGGCTTGGCGCATCTCATCATCGCTTCGCAGTTCCTTCATTCTGCAAACCCATATTTTAAACCAATCGCCATGTATATTCATTCCACTGCCCCAGTGCTTCCCTTCCCTCCCCTTCCCCCTCCTCCCCTCTACCCCCTCGCTCCGTCTCAGTCTCCTCCCCTGTTTGCACATCATTATTCATGTATCTCATTGGTTAGATCTGCCATTACATGCGAGTCTCCAGGATTTAATTGACATTTACTTAGAACCCCCAGTAGTCCACCGCCGCCGCCATCTCTTACTTTCTCCATGCTGCTGTTTTGATCGAGTATTCATTCAATTTGTTGGGAGGACAGCTGATAAATACCAGCGTTTTAAACCGTTCGGACGTTAACGTCGCAGTAGTGTTGAATCGACGCTCTCGTGTACGTTTCTTCTGCATACTTTGCTCTCCACCAAGAAGTAACTTCGTACGTTTTGCCCGTCCCTTTGCTGCTCAAGTAAATCTCGACTCACCTGCTTGGGAATGGGGAACAACGGCGCGCTCATAGACAACGCCTGCCTAGTCTTCTCGGCGACTAAAACTAGAGCAGCACTCGATTGAAGTGTGGCAACGGAATGGTAATTAAGACGCAGAGGATAAGCTGAGTGGAATCTAGACCGCTGAGCAGCTGCGTGAACAGTGGACAGTAACGTAGTAGACACCTCCACGAGGGTTAGACGAAGAATTCAGACAGGAGCGTGGCCACTATCGTCCTATGGACCACCAGCCTGCGTCCAGACGTTAAGTAAAATCTGAGAATCGTCCCAAAACGGTGCATGTGGGCTTGGAAGTTGAAGTGGATGTGGCGGGACTCTTTCCGGATTAGATTAGGTGAAGGCAAAATCTTTGATTTCATCATTTCATGTCTGAATGGAATTTTGTAAGTTGTCACGGTTAACAGCAGTTAACCGCGGCCTCCGCAACGTTTCAACTGCAACCACTGTATTTAAGCCGCACATGCTACTGTAGTGGGGTTGGTAAGAAAGCTCCGCGCCATACCAGAGAATAATCGTATCTTTGACTAATTTAATGCTCTTCCGAGTTAGATACAGGCCCCGGATAATAATCTGCAAGTGGGTACTACACTGTACTGCCAAGTGCATGAGCTCAGGCGACACTTGTTGGGTTCAAATATAGTCTAATTTGGTCCGGATGTAGGCCTTGATTAAGCCTTAGAAACAGGGTCGAATCCAGACAGCCACCTGGCCTTTATCTTCGGGGTAAAATCCATCAGGCTGACAAGTGAATGGCGCGCGATCACCATCATCATGCCTGTTACCTGTATCACGAACATCATCGATTTCAAATCTCATCTTTAGCATATAATGCGGCCTCCGCATGCTTTTTTGGCAGCTTTTGACCCCTCGGCGCTTCAGCGCCTCGTTCGCCCCAATGGCAGCCAAGGACCCATCGTACTTGCTCTCAGGAGTATTGGCCCATGATCTGCAGGCAGAACGTGCTTGGTTCTATGGGATGCTCTTGGCTACCCTTGCGTATGGTGAGTCGCCCATGGGTCGTGATCTACTGCAGTGTACTGCAGTTGGATAGTCATACGTGTTGTCTGACCATATCATTGAAGGTGCTCTGTTGATGCTGTGCATACAACTTACCCGAGTCCTTCTGGCGCGACCAAAACGCGGTCAAGGCTTTTGGGCCGTTGTTGCCTACTTGGGAATTTTATTTTCACTAGCAACGTTGGCTGTGGGCGCGGTCTTCAAATTCAGCGAAATGTCGTATGTTGACAATAGGAATTATCCTGGCGGCCCGATTGTTTTCCATCGCGACTATTCGTCAGACTATGTAAATGTAATTGGCCAAGTTAGGTGAATTGATATTTGCGGCTTCATCCTTGGAAGATTTTATTGATAAAGATGTAGTACGACTCTGTTTCCGTGGTTTGCAGACATCTTGATGTTATTTCGCCTATTGGTGATATGGAACTACAAGTGGTGGATCATGGCCTGTCCAGCCTTGACGTATTTCGCAAAAATGGGTATGAACTCTAGACTTTTCCCGAATTTTAATTATTCAGACGTCTTCTTTCGCAGCGATATCCATACCTTTGCTTATTTCGCTAATAAAGCCGCACGATCTGACATGGGTCTCCCGCATGCCATCTTATGGTTTATCATACCACTCCCTTTCAATGGCCTTCAACATCTACGTTACGGCCACGATCTGCCTTCGACTTCACATGATTCGAGGTAAACTAGAGGCTGTGACAGGGAAACTTCACGCTTCATTTTACACCTCAACGATCACGATGTTCGTAGAGTCCGGCGCTTTCTCCACCTTATGGACAACGGTCTACCTCATCTTGCGCGTTCGTGGGAGTTTCGTTCAAGACGTCTTTCTTTTACCCTACACATTCATCCTGGTGCGTGATATCTCCCAGATCCTGTCCATACCAACGATATAATGGATTCAGTAGGGGATCACCCGGATGCTCATAATTCTTCGCATAGCTCAAGATCGCGCCTGGTCCAAGGACCTTATCGTTGCGACTGATCGCGGTGTCCTCGAGTGGGAAATATCTTCGACGCATAGTGTTCCACTCCACGACATTCCTTCAAGCTCGACGTTCAACAACAAATCGTTGCCACGGAAGTTTCAGGACGAGCTGAGATAGTAAACCTGGAGACCCTTTGTACGATATAAGCATGCAGAATAAATTATCAAACTTCTATATACCGAAGTTTCCAGACAACTTCCAGAGCGATAACAGCAGTTGCGGTCGAGCGAACGTAGTATTTGTCCATGCTTGAAGGGGAAGATAACAGCCTTCACTGATCGTCAACGGTTTTTCGCGAATCTGCGAATCTGTCACGGTTAAATCATGGACGATCTACCGACAGAATCAGATCTTCACCCAGCTCTTCAACATCTTCGAGTCAGATTACAAAATATACATGAAGGGATCTCAAATTATCAGCCCTTAAGTGCTAAACCGCCAATACTGGACTCATCCCTTGATACCGGAACGGAAGCCAATGATGACGGGCAGTGGCTACAGCAGGAAAACATACAAGGATTAAAAAAGCTCAGAGATTCTGTGAAGATAGACTTGGATGTATTGGAAAAGGTTCAGTTTCATTCGTGTTAAACCACAATCCCCTTAACGTCACTTCTTAAATTTTCCAGTAGTTTCTCGACGACCCCCAATCAGCCCATCTACCACCACTTTCCACCAATGCACCATACCTGATTGCAGTCTGGCACGAAGTCCTTTGTGCTCCCCCTCTCATAGATGCTGTCTTCAAATCTATTCCATTAGCTGGGCCATCAGCTGACCCCCGGCAGCGCGGTGCTCAACGTCCACCCGCTGTCAAGATCGATGTTGTGGCCGACAATGGAAAACGATGGATACGAGTCAATACGTAAGTGGTCATTAATGTAAATCCTCTACAAACGATATCAACATGCTTCCAGCGTGAAGAACGCACGAATCCTTGCCGAATTTCGTGAAATCGATTCCTACTTAACGGACTCCGACGATTCTTCATATGATAAAATGGAAGACGCTCGACCAACCCTCGCACAGGCAGAGTTCAGTAACTCTGTCCTTCAGATGGGAAAATCCCTTGTAGCTGCTGCGAAAGCGAATCCTATAGAGGGCACGACAGAAATTCCGCAAATAACGCTCCGTCTAACTCGGTTGGATCCTTCGCCCATACAGGAGAGCGAAAATGACCCTCGAATAGCTCAAACGCTACACCTACTACATGAGATGGGCATCAATGTTGAACTGGGAGAAAGGCAAGAAGCTGAGTTGCCTGCTCCTGCCACACCTTCAAAGCCTCCATTACCGTCTGCTAGTCCCAAAGCCCCTCTTCATCCTACTGCCCACATCAATCTCGACCTCTCGGTGCTTATTGCTCTCATCTCGGACCTCACCCATTCCCCATTACCGACGACCATAGATGAAGCTAATAAGCGATTCGTACCGCCACAATCCTATCGTGAATGGAAACAAAAGAAAAATGGAATGTTGGGGAAGAAGAAGCACAAGTCTAAGGATCAGCTCGCGCTCGCGCCATCAGAAAATATAGATTCAGATGTGGGCTCCGAAATTCCAAGCGATCTCGCGAAACATTCGCGAGCCTTAACCAATCAGCTACTACAGGAGATGGGGAAAGGCTTGTTGCAAGAGATCCATGACAAGATCTCCATTATCTCGCCGGAGACAGCGGTCGAATTTTGGACCACGCCTGAAGCCCGCGATCGTTGCCTTCGAATCATTGCCAAAATCGGTGGCGTAAGTGAGAAACATCGAGCTCACGCGCTATTTTGGACCGTATCCACTCTATTAACGCAGGAACTGTCGCCTACCGAGGCAGAGGAGATGTATTGGCAAGATTCGCGTTACTCGTCGAAATTTATCCCACTTTTCCCGATCCATTTGTACCCCGGATCTCCCAAACCCGTCCCAGATCCTTCGTTGGTGCAAGAAGCGCAGAGCAGCTATCAGAAACCTCGTTTCTTCAAGGCGTTGGGGAAAACTTGCCAGGATATTCTAGCTCAAGAGACCGTCCCACATCGTCGTGCTCTTCCTGCGGAGCTGGTCGCCGACGATGGAGCGGCTCCGGACGCAGGAGAGATCCAACGAGCAATCGTCACGAAGGCTAATCCGCGCCTGACTGCTCATACGGTCCAGAGCTTGCTGTGGGGAGCAGAGCTTGGGTGGACGACCTTGACTGCGAACAAAACCAGCATCAAAGCAATTCTCAGGGAGATGAAGCTCGCAAGGGTTTCTGGCAGACTCGACGACGTCGTCGGTGGAGATGATGTTGTGGAGGAGACTAGCAGCAGGAGTTCTGAAGCGGCGATCTGGATCGTCGATCCCCGCAGTCTAGCAGAAGGCATGTCTAGTTTGGCAAGTTGAATGCATTACCGCTCTGAGTTCACTTGGCGACATCTCTTATCTACGCTTTGTGGTATGTAATGTACAAATTCCATACTCAGGACACAAATACATGTTCTTCGTTCATACCGGCAACCACTTGCACCCAGTAATTCAAAACATCACCTCTTCCCTCGCAGTCCGTGTCTTACTTGTATTGGAAGATGCTGATGGTGCAGTCATTATAGTCGTTGTCGCTGGCATCTTCCGAGAGGAGCTGGGGTTTAAGAGTCAATAAGGTGCATATTTCATCGGACATGGACTGACAGTGGAGATGACGTAGGTCTGAGGGGAAGTTGCGTCGGGCTCCTTCTTGACCTGTCATTGATCACCATTAGCTGACATTCAAGATCTCGCCCACGATCACTCACAGTAATTGGGAGAATAGCCTTCGAGGGCAGGAAGTTCCCGCCTGATGGAGAGTACTCAACCTTGACAAGTACGGTCATGGTCTCGACGAAGGGCCCGAAGGACCAAGCGGGCATCGCCGAATTGACTTCCTGCGTCATGGGCACATTTTCGCCGCTGCCGACGAGGGTGGTGGAAGCAAGGGTACGACCAGCGGAGTTCTTGACCTCGACTGTTGCGCGCTGCTGATAGCCTGCACGAGTGAGCTGTATGGAAGTAAGTAAGTCCAGGGCACGTCTTTGTTCAGAGGAAGGGTGGCCTACCCCGGTGACGGTGCCTCTGAAACCGATATCGATTCTGACGGAGTTGTTGGACATTCTGGTAGCTCAGGAGTGGTCAAAGGATGTGCGTTGAAAGCTGTGGTGGGTTTTGCAGCTGAGGGCAGCTTTTATAAAAAATTTGAGGATCCATTTGTGAACCTTCCCGTACCACTTGTGTGCTAAGAATCATCCGGCCTGTGAGCGGCAAACCGGTAGATTCTTGGGATCGAAAGCATCCGCTTCTGTCGAAAGTTTGAACCATATGTAGCACAGACGGCATTCGACGTCTAGAACCGTTGCTAGAACCCGGTAATGAAAGGTTAGTTACACCCCACAGAGCATAGTAGAACTTGAAGAACCTTACCCACCACTGCTCTCAGAATGATAGCACGCTGTCTCCCATTATTCTCAGCAGTGTACGACCACCGAGGTCGTAATGCAGGGTGGCTAGAGTGGCTGAGGCGGCGGCGACGTTTCCGCATGGCACAGGACTCACATTTCTTGCACGTCCATAGACTAATATCATCCGCGACAAAGCTACCGCCTACTAGTCGGGTGAGATATGAGGCTCAGATCGAAGCAGCGGCGGAAGTTAGGGTTTTACTTCCATATATCATGATATATGCAAGGGTGTGGCATGTTTGCAAATGGTTGAACTTCGAGGCTGTCTACTTCGTATTCTGGTGAGAACAAGAAGCATAGCGAAGAGTAGGGACGTGAGCAGAATAACACACGCACTTCGCTGTCAAAGACTCTGTGGGAGAAAGAGCAGCAGGGTGGTCGACAGGAGTCACAGGATTAAACTGGTCATACGCTTCGTGTTTGGTACGGCCCTTGTGGTTCTGGGCTTCCCGGCAACCAGGATGCGCAGGAAATATTTCCGTCCGGAAGAACGGGTAAACGGGTGAACTAATATGCACCTCAGTTGGGTTTTGCGCGGCGCGTTGGGACCACTCGGTGAGATATCACCCCGAGAGTCTGCTGCCTCACAACCTCCGTTGTGGCTGCCACCCAGTCAAGTAAGGTTAGTGCCACCCACACGTAAAACGGTATAAGAGAACGAGCCGTTGCATACCAGAGGAGAAAGAGGCCCATCTCAATGCAGGAACGAGGAGAACTAGCATGACAGTCGAGAATAGTGATTGCATGAAGAAAAAAGCAAGAGTTAGGCAGTGGGAATCCAATGAAAGTCCCGGCGAATATTGCTTACTATTCTGGTGTCACAAACAAGCGGAGCTAGTCTGAAAAGGGTCTTAGAGCAATTGTTAGATCTCCACTAAGTGCATCGAAATACGGAGGAGAAAAGAAACGGTGGGCATGATTATTTGGGAGGACTGTGAACATTGAAGATCTACTATGCGTGGCCTCGGACCCGCTTCGGTTCATACCTAAGCAGAAACGAACGTAAATCAAGTATTCCAGGATATGACAGAAAGAAACATACAATTCTTCCAGATACTTGATCTCTTCATCTGTAAGCTGAATGCCCGCTGTGATGTTGTCCGCCAGCCTTTGGACTGAATTCGCACCAACGATAGGACTCGAGACTCGGCCCACCGCCCATGCGACCGCAACTTGTGCCATCTTGACACCACGCTTCGCCGCGATCTCCTCGACGCGTTGGACGATCTGTTCGTCAACGTCGGTGAGCTTTGGGAAGTAGGGCGAGCCCTTCATGTGCTGGGAGCGTTTAGTTTCGGTGTTGAGTGGGCGAGCGAGGTCGCCGCCGGCGAGAGGGGACCATGGAATGATGCCGATTCCGTTGAAGTTGCAATACGCATTCATCTCGCGTTCCTGTCGAAAGATGATATCAGAGTGGAAATTGAGACGGGGTCAGCAGCTAAGAGAGTCAAACCTCCTCACGATACAACAACGAATATTCATTCTGCATGCTCACGAACTTCGTCCACCCATATTTCTCTGCGACCTCGTTCAGGCGGGCGAACTGCCACGCACGCATGCTGCTTGCACCTATGTACCGAACCTTCCCGCTCTGCACTAGGTCGTGCAAGGCCTTCATCGTCTCCTCAGCCGGGGTGTCGGCATCGAAACGGTGGATCTGGTAGAGATCAATGTACGTCAGGTTGAGGCGGGCCAAAGACGCCTCGACGGCGTTGAATATGGCAGCGCGGGACAAGCCGCTCTGGTTGACGTAGTCACGTTGTTGCTTGAGCTCTGGGGTGTATTGCGCCCATATCTCGGGGGTGTGCCCTACGAGCGCGTAGCATTTTGTTGCAACGATAATGCGCTCCCGAGGAATTTGGCTCTGTGGGGTAAGTTGATTCAGTATACCGAAAGTTGGCCGAGCGGCTGCGAACCTTTTCGATCCATTTTCCCAAGATGATTTCGGATCCACCGTTGGAGTAGTTATTGGCTGTATCGAAGGTGTTAATACCCATGTCCCATGCAGCCTGCAAGATCTCGAAGCTTTGTTCCTCGTTCAAGGTCCATTCCTACGCTGTGTAATCGATATTCAGTTATCATTAACAGCAGTAAAATCACGTACTGCCCATTGTTTAAGCCCAAAGCCCATGCAACCGAGCTACAATGCATCACAGATATGAGCTTCAAATGTGCTGGGACCTGACATCGAAAAGCAACTGACTATCGGCACCGATACTCTCAGGCCAGACTTTCCAAGCTGGCGGTATTTGACTTGACTGGAGGAAGACATTTCAGATGAGAAAATGGGCAAGGAAAGAGTGAATGGTAGTAGCCTCACCGGCGTCTGCTGCATTTTTATAGTACCTTGGGGCCATGGCGGCCCGAGAGATAAGTGCACTGACGCGTCGATGCCGTCGACGTCTATGAGTCATATATGATATGAGTGAGCTCATTCTGGTCGGGTTTGAGATGAGATGAGGCGACTCGGAGTTATATGTAGGCAACTTCTCTTCAAAATACGGCGATCACTCATCTTGGTATAGAACCTGATAAACCGAATGATAACCTCAACCCCTCTGCCGTGCGGAGGGCGGAGTCTGGAAGAGTACGTACTGCCTCTTATAATAAAGGCACTATCAGGTACACTTCTCATTCCATCGCCTTTTTTCGATGGATCATAGCTGATATTGGTGGTGCTGGGCAGATGTTGAGGAGTCGGTGGTAAGGAAGGTCCTTGCGACGTTGACCAGCCTCTACGAGCTGGGGCTATTCCAGAAGATGCGCATACGGGAGCTTATGTGCGCAACGTTAGGTTTCCTGTACCACCCTAATGTGTGATTGTGTCTGTCTAGGAGAGACTACCTAATGTGTGGATACGACAAGGTTAGAGCTCATATATTCGTGGTTTGCATCGCGCTAAACGAACTGCAGGTGCTGCGGCGCTTATCGCTTCTGCTGCAACCCATGTACCCCCAAGCGATGTGTGGTGCATACTGTACCCATCCCTTCGGCATTTTCTGAAGTCGGATGTGGTGGCGATCGACGAATACCGCTTGCTCATAGCGATGAAACATCCAGTATGGCATATACTCAACTTTTTTTCCGTAGTTAGTAGCTGACTTTTTGGTTCGTCTATAACCTTCCTAAGGCAGATCCTAGATGCCGCAGTCCAGTGGGCGATGAAGGCCGACAAGACAAGCTTCTGGCGCGGACCTCGGAGTAGTGCGAAAATCGAATCTCCCCGAGGAAGTTTGATATCTGTCCGTAAATTAGGGAACAGCATCATCACAAGGAAATCTGGAGAGTGAGTTCGACCAGGATTCTTAACGTTGCCGAAGGAACTGATTCCGTTTCTGATGAAGCCCATCTCCACAAACTCCAATAACTTGGAATGACCCCGGGCGAGGAAAGCAAGCTGCTTGCTATGCGGGATTATACCCTCAAGCTTGCCAATATCACAGCGAAGTGTGTATAATTGCACCAAATGGAATGTATCTCTTAAATATGTCTTAACTTCGCGTCGCGCTTCTGAACCCGAAACAGGCAAGACCCTCGACGTCGAACACCAGAAGCTGGGCGTCGTCCGTGCACTAATTCCTTCCGCCCTCCGATGTTTGGGTCGGAGACTGACGTGCTCGACCCGCGCATCAAGGGCGTGCACACTGCACTAGCACGCCCAGCTCATCATTGATGCGTGCCGCTTCGGGGCGTGGTTCATGCTGTTAATTTCGGTTTCGTAGAACAGAGCGCCGCCGTATTGGGGCTGAGGGCGCATAGCTTCAGGTTTTTCACTGAATCCTTGGTGATTGTTAGGCGTTCTGAGCCCTTGTGTTCGGCCGTTCACATTCATAGCACCAAGGCCAGTATCACTGTACCGCCCATCTCGTTGCCTCGACTACACCAACCCTCCGTCGACAGTATCACTCAGTAGGACTAATTGTATTATTTTATAAGGCTTCGACAGCCTATCAGTTTGTTTTGTTAACTGTAATAACATCATGTGTATAGTTTGCTTAAGTGACAGAGGGGCATTCAAAGAGATATCGGGAGTCATGAATGATGAAGGACTACAATTTCCAATAAAACTAAGTAAACAAATGAGCTGGTCAAATGATGGTTGTTGTGAAGCATGCCATAGTCATTCGACCGAGGTTTGTGTTGACAGCCTGTAGACCAGTACTGGCAATGCTGGTAAGGCAAATTTGTTCAGCTAAGAAGCCTTGAACAATCGGGTTCTTGGTTTGTGTTAGTGTAACAGCCGCATACCGAAGTGTCTTGAGTTTCATTGCATGTTTGTAATAAGGCCACCATGGTTTCGAATGCGATCCCGCATGTAACATGTCCGATTCGGTCTTTGTCAACATAGAAGTGGCGCAGATCGTAGAGCGTTCGGTCATCAGTTGGAACAGTATCACCCCGGACACATGCCGTCATGATTTCAATATACCTATTGGAAAAAAAAAATAGCTTAGATGTAAGGGGAAATAACAGGGTGCATTACATTTTCTTGCCGCGGATATGCAGGGAGTCAAGCTTGTTCTTGAAGAATATACTCACGCTATTCTTGACATTGAATACATCTGACAAGTTCCTGAATTCATGTTCGACAAAGTTGGTAATGTTAAAGAGGCATCGTAACAGAAGTGGAATGCGGCCGGTGAGATGTTCAACTTGTTGACGTTGTTCAATTGATAACTACGGAATGCGACGGGTGTTGTGGGTAAACCACTGATTGGTCTCATCCTATAGGGCATGAGTATTGTGTGGAATAATGTCAAGGTGTCAACATACCTCACTCATCCCTCCAAATATCGGGAAAACCAAGATGCTACTTTGTTTTCTGTCCACTTCTTGATTTGACTCTTCATTTGCTGTAGCGCTAAAGATGTAGCGAGGTCGATGGTTGAGCCTCAAGATACGTAGCCAATTCGATGCCTGACACTTTTTTTGCTTTGTGTCGAAGTCATCCTTCGCTTTGGGCTCCAACATGTTGAGCTGGTCAACAACAATGTAGATGTCTTTACGCTTGGAAATGGAGTAGATGAAGGTATCAACATGGCAGGAATCTCCTTTGGTTTCCAGAGTAGTTGATTCATAGAAGGCAAAATTCAATGCATCCAACATAGTCACTGTTGGATCTAGACAAAGGGCAGCGCAATCCGGAATATAGATGACATGCATTCCCCCGCGAATCAGATGGCACACAAGTGCAGCAAGCATGTGTGATTTTCCTGAACCAGATGTCCCATACAGGTATAGGCTTTCCGATGTACGGCGAAGACTCCCGCCTTCGACAAGCTGCTGCAAGTCGCGCAACCGAGACCTCCCCATATAATCAAAGGAATCGACACCATTGATTTCTTGGGCTGAAAAACGCTGGCCCGGCATTGCGAGTAACGAAGGAAACGGAAGGGTTGTGAATGTTGAAGGATCAGACAGGTCCTGGTGAATGAATTGGATCGCTTTATAGATCGCGACACAACGGGCCCGTGCGTCCGGCGTGGTGTTCTCCAACACCTTCTCTACATACCCGCCAACGAAAGTTAATAAAAATGATAAGTAGCGGCTGGCTTTACTCACCAAGCTCCTTGCGCTTCACTTTCCGACCATCCTCTTCTGCTGGAGAGCGTGAGTGTTTCCGAGAGGCTGAGAAAGGATATGAACATGTTAATCAGAACGCAGGCCAGTACGAAGGAAAGTAGAAGTGGACGTGAGAGACAGAAGTGGGAAACAGATGCGATGAACACCATGCGTTGAGTTGAGATAGGAGCGATGAGGATGATCAAAACAAAGACGCAAGTGAGGTGAGAGGTTTAACGATATCGTCAGTTCTGCTCATACAGGAATAAGCCAGCGGCACTCACCACTCGGAGTAGGGGATGCCGTAGTATCGATTAAGAGGTAAAGGAAGGTTAAACTTTGACGTAGGAAAGGGTGGGTTGGACTGGAATTCACTCATCGCAATAGGAGCTCGAGAGTGTCGTGGGCAGAGATTGAATACTTACCCATGACTAGGGGCCGTCGCAAGCATATGTCAGACCCCGCGCATTTTCAATGAACGTTTGAAATGACATCATCTCGAATTGAACGAAAAGCCCTACCAAGCATGATGTTAATGCCACTCTCGTCACCAACTGAGATACTAAAACTTCAGTACTATTAAGCTAGTTCGAGACCGTGGTATAGCAAGGTAACTCGCCTAATTATATCTGCCTAATTTCGAGTGACTTGACATAGCGGATCGGAATTCGGGGCAAGAGCAGTGGGCCACCGCACCTGCAGAGCACACTATATCAGGCGACCCCCATGATTGCTTTCACTGCATCATCGTCGCGCGACATATCTCTAGACATCTGAAGACCACTGAAAGAAACACTCTACGCCTGAGTTGAGAAACAAACTGAACGACCGTGACACTCATCAAACTCTTCCAAGTCTTCACTAACCATGGGGAACATTCACTCTGGTTCCACTTTGACGCGAACTAATGGCGCGCTGGACTCCTTTGTGACTGAATTGGGTGGGGACATCGTTTACGACAAGAGGTGTGTTACCCATCATTTATTTGGATTCGTTTCACTCACCCGCATACAGTCTTGGTTCAGCTCGCTTCCTCAAGTCTGTAAAGTGCCGTCATCGGCATGGGTACATCGTTATAAAGATCTTCATTAAGCCAGATCCCGGAGTCTCTTTGCGCACATACCACCGAAGGCTGAAGAGTGAGTGTTGACCCCCCAGTGTCTGTACGATGGAACCAATCCACTTGTTATAGTCGACAGAGAGGCCCTTCTTGATATTGCCAACGTCTACAACTACCAGGCCTTCGTAGAGACGGATAAAGCTGGCTATATCATCCGACAATGGGTTGCAAGTAACCTGTATGACCGGATCAGGTATGTACTCTGGATCTCTCAATAACGAGTGAAGCTAATCTAGTCCAGCACTCGGCCATTTTTGAGCATGATTGAGAAGCGATGGATAGCGTTTCAGCTTCTTAACGCATTGCGGGACGCGCGAAACCGCAAGGTCTCTCATGGCGATATCAAGTCTGAGAATATTCTGGTCACGTCCTGGAACTGGGTATACCTGACCGATTTTGCATCATACAAACCAACCTACCTTCCGCTCGACGACCCGTCGGAATTCTCATTCTTCTTCGACACTTCCGGCCGCCGAACATGTTACATCGCGCCAGAACGCTTTTACACGGCCAGCACTAACCCGGAGATCAGTGCCAAGAAGACAAAGCTGGCTATGGACGAGAACGAGGGGAAGCGCGACGGAAAGGTGACGGAGGCCATGGACTGCTTTAGTGCAGGTTGTGTTGTTGCCGAGCTGTTTTTGGAAGGCGCTCCGCTGTTCACGCTCAGCCAGCTATTCAAATATAGAGAAGGGGAGTTCAACGTTGATGCTCAACTCGCAGAAATCGATGATGAAGGTGTTCGGGTAAGTATCCCTTGCTTGGAGCGCGTTAATCACTCATTTTGGTTAGTAGAACCTGATAAACCAAATGATTAACCTCGACTCTTCCGCACGGCCCACATTTGATACCTTGCTCCATACCTCGCGCGGTACCGTCTTTCCTGAGTCGTTCTATTCCTTCCTACACAACTATGTCTCTTCCATTAACGACCTCTACGCCCCGACTTATATGGCACCATCACCCCCCACAGCAACATCTACTGCCACCCCTTCCACAACAGCTCCCTCGACGTCTGGATCAACATTTCGGCCTGGCTCCTCGCTAGGCCACCATCCTGGTGCTCCTACCCCAGAATCGGGTCCGGAGGCTCTTGCAAGCGAGTCTGATCATAGATTGGAGAAACTGTGGGCTGACTATGAGAGCGTGGAGCCATACCTGGTGCCAGAATCGGCGGAAGAGACACCGACAAACATCAAAATGGAGTTTACTGCCACATCTAGTAGTGTTTCAAAGCCATTCCAAGTAAGCCATCATCTTCTCTTCAACGACACAGAGCTTTATCTTGCTGCAGGACATACTCCCCGTAGAACTTCACATTCCAAACCGCGATTCTCACCTACAAACCGGGCACAGCGAGCCTCGCGCTGCCTCAGAAGGTATAGTCTATCTAATTGATGTTTCATACTGATATTAATACATAGTCCAGATGGTCCAGCTCTCATCATCCTAGCGCTGGTAACAGCTAACATCCGAAACTGTGCTCTCCCCACATCGAAAATTCGTGCCCTGGACGTCTTTCTTGCACTTTCCTGCCACCTTACGGACGAGGCTAAGCTAGACCGGATGGTCCCCTACATCGTCGAGCTTCTTCATGATGAGGCCGCTATTGTGCGCTCAGCTGCTCTACGTACCCTGATGCAAGTGGTACGGTATTTATGCTCTGATTTGCCAGTCAGTCTTGTTTACTGACAGAGTGTTTAGCTCATGTTGGTTACGGTCATCACGCCTTCGAATGCCGCGATCTTCCCGGAGTACATTATCCCCAACATCAAGTACTTCGTGCAGGATGCTGAAGTATCTGTTCGGTCTACCTATGCACAATGTATTGCCCAGCTTGCAGATACAGCTGTCCGATATCTCGAGATGGGTCAAGCATTGAAGGCACATGGCACCTTTAAGCTTAGCGTTGATACCCAAGAATATGATCAAGGCCACTTTGAAGTTCGTTTGCATAATCTATCATTTCTGGGCGATTTCGGCTGACCTATTTATCTATAGGTTTCATACGATGCAAGCATGCAGGACCTACAAAGCAGCATCCAAGAACATCTCTCAGCACTTCTCATGGATCCATCAAGCATAGTAAAGCGGGCTGTCCTGCATGACATTTCATCACTGTGCATATTCCTGGGACGACAGAAAACCAATGACGTGCTACTGAGCCACATGATCACGTACCTGAACGACCGCGACTGGCTCCTGCGCCATGCTTTTTTTGAGAGCATCGTCGATGTAGCTGCTTGTGCCGGAGGGCGGAGCTTGGAAGAGTACATACTGCCTCTTATGATACAAGCACTATCAGGTACGCTTATCATTCCATCGCCTTTTTTCGGTAATCACAGTTGATATTGGTGGTGCTGGGCAGATGTTGAGGAGTCGGTGGTAGGGAAGGTCCTTGCGACGTTGACTAGCCTCTGCGAGCTGGGGCTATTCCAGAAGATGCGCATATGGGAGCTTATGAGCGCAACGTTAGGTTTCCTGTACCACCCTAATGTGTGGATACGACAAGGTTGGATCTCAGATATTCGTGGTTTGCATCACGCTAAACAAACTGCAGGTGCTGCGGCGTTTATCGCTTCTGCTGCAACCCATTTACCCCCGAGCGATGTGTGGTGCATACTGTACCCGTCCCTTCGGCATTTTCTAAAGTCAGATGTGGCGGCGATCGACGAACACCGCTTGCTCATGGCGATGAAACCTCCAGTATGGGATAAACTTAACTTTTTCCGATGATTATAGCTGACTTTTCGTTCGTCTATAAGCTTCCAAGGCAGATCCTAGATGCCGCAGTCCAGTGGGCGATGAAGGCAGACAAGACAAGCTTCTGGCGCGGATCTAGGAGGAGCAGTGCGAAGATCGAATCCCCCCGAGAAAGCGTGATATCTGTCCGTAAATCGGGGAACAGCACCATCACAAGGAACAAGTCTGAAGAGTGAGTTCGACCGGGATCTCTAACGTTGCTAAAGGGACTGACCTTGTTTCTATCAGGGATGAAGCCCATCTCAATAAACTCCAACAACTTGGAATGACCCCGGGTGAGGAAAGCAAGCTGCTTGCTATGCGGGATTATATCCTCAAGCTCGCCAATGCCACAGCGAGGTGTGTATTGATTGCACCAAATGGAATGTATCTCTTAAATACGTCTTAGCTTTGCGTCGCGCTTGAATTCTGAACCCGAAACAGGCAAGACCCTCAAGGTCGTGGGGGATGTCGAACTCCAGAAGCTGGGCGTCGTTCCACAGACCGTCTTCCTCAAAACGCGCACTACCGACTTTGTACCACGTTCCTCGCGCCATGCCTCGTCCTCGCGGAGGTCCGCATACGACAGTTCTGGTCGGACACCTATAATGAGTCCAACTTGGACCAACAGGATATCAAGTGTTGACCACAATAGCACTGGGGCCCCCTTCGAGGATCTCCGCCGCCGCCTCGCGACTATCAACGGATCTGTGTCCTCAGTAGGCCTCGGCCCGCCGCCGTCCCGTGGCAACTTTTCGCCTATCGCTGGTGGGTCCTCGGCGTTGACATCGACATCATCTACCATTCCTGGACTCTCCACGACGCATGAGAGACCAAGCAGCCCCACCGAGTCCATATTGTCTACTGCGAACTCGCAGACCTTTCGGCCAACGAGTCGGTTGCAGATCGGGAGCACTGATGGCCAGAAGGCTGCCCCTGCCGTTGGATCGTCAAAGACAAATGCGACGGGGCTCCTGGATACACACTCGAAGATACGGTCGGAAGATTCGCCCGATCTCTCGGGAAGGTCCTCGCCGATATCCATGTCGACCACCCTGCGACAACGACCACGCCATCCGTCTCTGTTGCCTATCTCAACTTATGGTGCGCTGATATGCCCTTTGCTTTGGAGATTCACGCCACTGATATTTTATTCAGACGGACAGGAGCCTGGAATTAGCAATCTTCTGGAAAACCTGTATTTGGATAACAACCGCGAGCTGCAGCAGGACTTTGGGCCCAAAGCCCACGAAGGCCCCGTCCGGCGGCGCAACGCCGTCCGCCATACATTCGTCCACCGTGACGGGAAGCCGCGGCAGACAGAGGCCAATCTGATTGCCAACCTCACCTCGCATTCCGATGCTGTAACGGGGATCGCCATCTCGCCCGACCACATGTTCTTCGTGACTGCGTCGGACGATAAGACGGTTAAGGTGTGGGATACGGCCCGCCTCGAGCGCAATGTCACTAGCAAGGCGCGGCATACGTATAGCCAGCACCATGCGCGTATCAAGTGCGTGTGTATACTGGAGGGTGTGCATTGTTTTGCGAGTGCGGCGGACGACGGGAGTCTGCATGTAGTGCGCGTGCATGTTACGCAGAGCGGGGCGCTGCCGAAGTATAGCAAGCTTCAGGTGATAAGGGAACACCGTGTTGATACTGCTGGGGAGTATATTACGTGCATGACGCATTATAATACAGGTTAGCCCCGCTCGCATAGGGTTTATGTCCGAAGCTTCAGCTGACTTTTTTAAACCAGACACTTCGTCGAATCTGGTGTATGCGACGACACATTCCAACATCACAATCCTTGATCTCCGGACGATGCGTGTTCTTCAAACTATGGAAAACCCCCGGCATTATGGGCCCATCACTTGCCTGTGTATAGACCGCAAACGGTCATGGATCATAGTCGGCACATCGACCGGCGTTCTGACCCTCTGGGACCGCCGCTTCGGTCTCCTCTTAAGGAGTTGGCATGTTGGTGTCGCCTCGACAGGAAGGTCCGTTCGCATACATCAATGCGTCTTGCATCCCTCGAAAGGGAAGGGAAAGTGGGTGATGGTGTCCATGGAGTCCTCACGGCGCACCACAGACCGATCATACACAAATTTCGTGGAGGTCTGGGACATCGAAAAAGCAGTTCTGATGGAGACTTTCGTTACCCGGACGGGGTTAAATGCGGATGCTGTTCCTGAGCCGCATGAGCTTGTTGGTGTTGATGCCGACTCGAATCCAGCAGCAGCTATTGCTGCTCTTGTGCGCTCACGCCAAAGTGGAGGGGACGCTTCAGACAAGCGACCACGAGTAGCGTCGAGGACTACTTCGCAGGGCAATGACCTACTGACGACGCCTGCCCCGGATGTTCGTGCTTTCGTTGTTGGGCTTGATTTTGCCGGGCACTCGCACAGGTCGGACCTTAGTGAGCTTGGCGTGGATTCTCCATCCTCGATGCGGACGACAGGGAGGGGCTTCATGCTCACTGGCTCGGAGGATCGGAAATTGAGGTTGTGGGACTTGGGAAAGTTGGAACGAACGACAATATTGAGTGGCCTTGAGTTGGACATTGAGAGACCTTCATATCAGTCCGTGTTTCCTTTTTTTTTGGTGAATTTTCGTTGACAACGCAATGTAGGGCGTTCAGCACAGGTACTGCTTCTACGTATGTGGAGACATGGCCACCCTCGTCGGCCAACGGGGCGCAGAGCAATCGGCCACCGCAGCGCATGTCATTGATCACCCACAGTCAGCAGAATCTGCTGAAATCACACGAAGACGTTATCACGGCCCTCGCATCCATAGAATCCCCCTTTCGGGGCGGGATCATTAGCGGGGATCGTGCTGGCGTAGTGAAAGTATGGCGAGTAAATCTTGGAGAGTAGTATACCCAGCTCCTTAGATGTGTATTTTATGCGATCGCGATTAGATATGCGGATAAACTTGTGACTTGCTAGTCTAACGGAAGAACGTGACTTGATCTTTGGATGCTTGCCCAGAAGCTGACTCGAATTCAGTTTCTCCGCTACAGATTATCTTCCTGCCAGCGCATCTCAGCCTCCCTTACGCACCAGTCTCACCAGTCGCTGCCAGCACGGTCTATGGCAATGGCCCACCCAGTTGCATCGTCGTCCCAACCAGCCCAGATTCCGGCTCTTGAGAGCGTTCATGCAACAAACGGAAATGAAATCAAGCCCAAGGAGAAGAAAGCTAAGGCTATAGATGGGTCCAGCTATCCTCTGGAGGTACGCACGCCATGCTAGAATGCATATGGACCAAGACTAAATTTCTATCCAGCTACAACCAAAGCCAGCCTTCTTCGATCACCGTATCAAGATTTTCGAAGAACTCAAGGCAGAGTACGATGAAGCGGTGAAAGGTGAGTTCTACTGTCGCATTTGCATTCTACGATCTCTGAACTATCCTAGCACAACCTCGGGAGGAGATTACAGTCACGATGTTGGACGGCTCGGAACGAAAAGGTAAAAGCTGGGAAACTAGCCCTATGGATATTGCAAAAGAGGTGGCGAAGAGTTTGTCCGAACGGGTCGTCATTGCTAAAGTACGGTCCACGTCTTTGACTAGCAACCTCCCCCCAACACATTCCGGTGATTTAGGTAGACGGACAACTATGGGATCTAGACCGGCCTCTAGAGAAATCTTGCAAACTAGAGCTCCTCGAGTTCGACCACCCGGAAGGCATGGCTTGATCTTCTCTGCCTCTCCCTTAAACTTATCCAACATCGATAGGGAAGAAGGTTTTCTGGCATTCATCCGCGCACGTACTCGGAGAAGCTGCTGAACGACACTATGGCTGCCACCTGTGTCTCGGTCCCCCTACGGATGATGGATTCTTTTATGAGATGGGAATTGAGGACAGGTAAACTGGCATTCACCTTTCCATGGACCTGAAACTAATATTTGCGAAGACCGGTGTCGAACACTGATTATACCGCCTTAGAAAAAATCACGGAAAGCGCTATCAAGGAGAAACAGAAGTTCGAACGACTGGTTGTTTCCAAGGAGAAACTACTCGAAATGTTCAATGTATGTTACCCCCAAGTTTCGCCCTTGCACTGGATCTGATTGCACAAAACAGTATAACAAATACAAGCAATACCTCATCCAGACGAAAGTTCCCGATGGCACATCCACCACGGTATACCGCTGCGGACCTATGATTGACCTGTGTGTCGGCCCACATATCCCTCATACGGGAAAGATCAAAGCGTTCATGATCACAAAGGTCGATCCAATTACCTCTCTTACCCCAATGCAGTTTCTGACAGCACCATCTGCTACAGAATTCTGCTTCCTACTTCCTGGGCGATCCCACAAAGGAATCTTTGCAACGTATCTACGGTATATCATTCCCTGACAAGAAGCAGCTCGCCGAGTACAAGGTCTTCCTTGCAGAGGCTGCCAGACGTGATCATCGAAAGATCGGCAAGGTAGGGCTGTTGTTCTATTTATGCACGTAGTTGCTGAGCCTGGTTGAAGGAGCAAGAACTATTCTTCTTCAATGATTTGAGCCCCGGAAGCTGCTTCTTCCTTCCCCATGGTACACGTATATACAATACGCTCCTTGAACTTATGCGGGTAAGTATCTTGATTCAACTAGACCGAATTTTTTTGATGTGACACGAATCCAGTCCGAATACTTTAAACGAGGTTACCAAGAGGGTTAGTAGTATTGCATCTTCGTATCTTCACGAACTCACTGGTATTCCAGTTATATCCCCAAACATGTACCACAGCAAGCTCTGGGAAACCTCAGGGCATTGGCAAAATTACAAGGATGACATGTTTGTCCTTGACATCGAGAAGGAGAAGTGGGGGCTCAAGCCCATGAACTGCCCGGGCCACTGCTTGATCTTCGACTCGCGTGATCGCAGCTACAAGGAGCTGCCCATCCGGATGGCGGAATTCGGTATCATTCACCGCAACGAGGCTTCTGGCGCTTTGACGGGCTTGACGCGCGTCAGGCGCTTTGTTCAGGACGATACACATGTGTTTTGTATGCCGTCCCAGCTTGAAGAGGAGATCGGGAATCTCTTTGATTTCATGGAGCACGTATATGGGCTGTTTGGCTTCGAGTTCCGCCTCGAGCTGTCCACGCGTCCAGACAACTACCTTGGCACCATCGAGACCTGGAACGAGGCTGAAGCGGTACGTGTGCTCTCAGCTCCGATCTTCCTACCCGCGTCTGTCAAAAGCTAATTGCTATCTTTCCCGCAGCAACTCACGAAGTCGCTCGAGAAGCACCACCCGGGCAATTGGGAGCTAAACCCGGGTGACGGCGCGTTCTACGGCCCCAAGATCGACATCACGATCCGCGACGCGCTGCGCAGATCCTTCCAGTGCGCGACCATCCAGCTCGACTTCCAGCTGCCCGAGCGCTTCAACCTCAAGTACCGCGCGGCAGAGGACACCAACGACCCCGGTAGACCCGTGTCGCGGCCCGTCATCATTCACCGCGCAATCCTGGGTAGTCTCGAGCGATTCATCGCAATCATCACGGAGCACTTCGCCGGAAAATGGTGCGTCACGTCATATCCTGCCAGTCTAGATTCTGATCATGACATCGTCCGACATACAGGCCCTTCTGGCTGTCACCTCGGCAAGTCCTTGTCATCCCCGTAGCCAAC
This sequence comes from Lyophyllum semitale, assembly GCA_018851285.1. Classification (NCBI taxonomy): domain Eukaryota; kingdom Fungi; phylum Basidiomycota; class Agaricomycetes; order Agaricales; family Lyophyllaceae; genus Lyophyllum; species Lyophyllum semitale. The sequence goes on along the minus strand of JABCKH010007677.1, from coordinate 8,651 downwards.
CCTTATGTAATTCTTTTTTTGCATCCAATCCGCCGGAGGCTGTGCTAATTGTTTTTACAATCGATGTATGACATAACAGAAAGAGTACGCGGCAGAAGTTGCATCCCGACTTGGCGAGTTGGGCCTCTACGCTGACGTGGACAACGGTGAGAACACCCTCCAGAAAAAGATTCGCAACGGCGAGATCGCGCAGTATAACTTCATCCTCGGTACGTGGTCGAGTCTTCGCCTCATCATGACACGTTGCTGACTTTCTTCCCCTTTGTGTATCTTTTGTTCTTCTCTTCATTCAGTGGTTGGACAGGAGGAGCTCGATGCCAGGTCTGTCAACGTGCGCAACCGTGACGATATCGGGAGCAAGGCCAGAGCCCAGATTGTACCTCTTGAGGAGGTCGCCCAGAAACTGGTGGCGCTCAAGAAGGCCAGGAGCCTGGAGAACAAACTCGTATAGATCGATACAGTGTTACTATCTGATACAGCCGTCGTCAAATGGGATTAACCAATATCATATGCAGCATATCTTGTATTTGATGACCCACGGTACAATGTACATGGTAGGGTGATGTAGTGGACAGCTCCATCGTGTCTGAACATTCCGTTTCCGAGGGGAAAGGCAGACTCGTAACCTCGCTTGCTTATAGAGGTAATGATCACGTACCACCCAACACAGAGTGAACGACTGATTGAGGAGGAGCAGTTAAGAGGAACGCTTGATACAGTTTAAATTAAGTTATCAATCTCGATGACCCAGACCGTGCCGATCGACGAGGTCAACGAGGACTGGAGCCTGGAAACAAACGCGTGTAGATCTATAGACAGCAGTCGGTGGGACGGCAAGACATGGTTTTAGTCACCGATGTCAACAGAAGTCTGAACGAAAGTAGTGTGTATGAGTCTAATACTTATGTACATGCGTCAAGAGGGGACGAAAGCATTGTGTGATAACATATGTACGTGCGGTCATTAGATGGATCACTGTATAGGTCAAGCTAGATGAGATGATGGATATATGGATAGTTTTGGTGTGGCCGGATATTGAAGTGCGTATGTACGAAAGTTAAACGCCGAGGTTACCCATGAATTGGCTGCGCTGTAGAAGGATGAAAACACGTTAATTGATTTAAAATTGAGTAAAGTCAAGAACGGACCAGTTGCTGAATTGCTGCTCGTTCAGTTTCCGAGAACGCGTTGATCTGCTCCTGCGTCATGTTGAAGACCTGCAATAACATCGACTGAGAAACGGGTTATTTAGTCAGCCACAATACCCTTCCTGAATGGTCGATGCTTACGCGCTGCGCTTCGCTGATGTCAGGCGTGGGTGCTACCGATGTTGACTGTTGTGCCGGAGGCGGCTGTGTTGGTGCTTGTAGAGTATGCGCCGATTGCGACGGGGGTGGTGGCGGCCTATAGTACGGAGGCATGGGCGGCATACCAGGAGGGTGACTGGGAGGATGCTGCGGATGTTGGTGATGCGAGAACATTGCCGAGGCGGGTGGGACCGACATTGGGGGCGGTGCAAGTCCGTGCATCGGTTGTGGTTGCTGCAAAGGCGGCTGAGGATAACCTGAATGTGGGCTAGCATATTGAGGGGGTTGTTGAAGATGAGGCGGGGGTACCGGTGGCCGTGCGGCTGGTGGTGGTCCAGATGGTCCTACTCCACCTGATGTTGCTGCTAGCATACGTTGCAGGATCGCGGAGTCGACGATTTTGTTCAGAAGCAGCGCCTGGAACAGAGCGTACGCGAGCTGAGGGTGAGCGACCAGCAGAGTTCTTGCTTGCTCGGGATGAGTAATTACGAAGGCCTAATGAAGGAAGCTGTTCAATATGATGCGATACGTGCGATGTGCATCTTTTTCACCTTCATTTGAGCGAGAACTTCCATAAGCTGACTCGGTTGCATGCTCGCCAAAGTCTGACTAATGTAATCCAACGCTGAGGCGCCTTTTGCAACTTGGACGCCAGGCGATAGTCCTGCCAGAATAGAATTGGATTCGCGAGTGTCACCCAAGCCGCCGCCGACGCGCCATTGACTACGTGGCTCAGAGGGACCCGGAACACCCCCGTCAATAAGCTCTCCGCGGACAGTAGTTTTCCCCTCAAGAAATGGATCTGAGTCCGCGAGATCGATCCTAAGCGGTCGACCGCCAACATCGGTATTGTTGAGGTTTCGAACAGCAGACGCTGCAGTTTCGTGGTCTGTTTAGAGATTTTCGAAGGTAGTGTGAAATATTTGAGGTCCAGACGATGTTTGCGTGGCATGAAGACATATATTTTAGATAAAGGCAATTATATGGTTATGTTGGGCGGTTTGAACGACGTGATTGCGGGTTGATATTGATTTTTGATGAGGGGTTCGTTTCGAGTTGAAAATTGAGTCGACGTTTTTTGGATGCGTGATTATGATTTAACGGTTTGAAATTTTGAGGTTGGAGTTTTGGGTTTTGGGGAGAGGAAGCTTCGTGTCAGACAAAACCAAGATCAGAACACACAGGAATAAATTGATGTACCCGCGAATTCACAGAAGCCGTAACCTCGAGGCTTTCCTGTCTCTCTGTCAAAAACTAATCTAAACAAAAACATCAAAAGTGTTGAGCTTGTACGCGTCGACGAGCGTCGGAAGACCACATAAAGAACGATACCTAAAGCCAACTACTTGTCCTACGGACTTGAACACGTCGATGAGCTGATCTTCGCCCATGTTATAAGGGACATTGCCCACTGGGGTGGCACAGGAGAATTAGCCCACAAGCTAACAAGTCAGCTAATTATTTACGCACCGAAGACAACTTTACTCATTTTATACGGAAGATGTGACGAGTTCCTGTAGGTCCCAGGTACTCCGCGTGAGTTTCGTAGTTAGATTATGACGTGGGGTTGGGAGTGCAGACGACAATAAAAACTTGACGCTCTCCACAGTACCACGAAGGCACGTGAAGGTTTGTTTTGGCTCTATTGTCTAAAGCAGGAAATGCAAAGCTTGACAAAGCCCAGGCGCTCAAGCCGAAGCCGTGTAACCGTGCAACTTAAAAGCGGAGTCGAGCGGAGTCGAGCGGACTACTAGGAAATGACAAAGCTTGAAAGCTTGACTGCCCGCTTAAGCGCTTTCGTTTTCCCGACGTCTCGGACTGCGCACATCGCCTCTTCTGCGCATGCTTTGCTCATACAGCTTACAGACCCGACCTGGACAAGTAAAATTGTTCGTCTTTTACACTTCTGCCACAGCTTCTTCATGCAGGAACCAAACAGAAATCTCGACTTCATGCTCCATACACAGCCACGACGAATCTAGCCACGTCGACCCATGGCCTCACCAGGCCTCACCTTTCTCTAGCTCTCTCTTAGTCAACTCTTAATATTCGGACTCTGTCCAACCTCGGAGTCGAGCTCCGGCCATCGTAATACTCGACCGGATCACAAATGACTAGGCTCGTCGATCCAAATGACTCGACTCCACTAAACTTTCGCTCTTCGGCAGATGCCGGTTGACTTGATATAAGCGATGACTTCAGACTCCAGAGGTCGTGCAAAAACGCTTTCCCTCCCCTACATTATCGTCTTTTTCCCATCTATTACTTGCAATGAACGCTCGTCCCGATTGGCTGAAATCCCGGTCAAATTCCGTCCCACTTTCCTCTGACCACATACACATCCGTCGACGCGACTTCGCGCGATGTGTCGACATGGCAGTCGAACTTCGGATGAAGGCCAAGAGAGATACTTGGAAGAAGCAGAAAAACGAAAAGCGTCGTTCTCTTATGCCACGGTAAATCTGTCTTCCCCGTTGCAATTGGGCTCATCGCTAACAAGTATTCTAGGTTGGGCATTATCGACGATAAATCTCAAGGCAGAATTATTGCTCAGTTGGAGATTCCCGACGTCAGTCCTGACACAGTGCAGCTGAAATTACAAGACGACAAACTTACTGTCTCTGGGGAGCGCCAGCCTCAACTAGCATCCGTGCCTGCTGAGTATCAAGCCGGCCTTTTGCTGCACAGTCAGACTATCGTCGGCGGGGACCTCCGTCCTCGACTCATCATGTTGCGCGACGGTCTTGTCACATCCATGTCTGTCCCACTCCATCCTCCTCCTTCCGGACCTTCTCAGCCTATCCAAAGCGACGCTCCGCTTCAGTCACCCAATCCAATTCAGCCAGTTTCGATGATGTTTTATAATGAACTGCGATATGGTCCGTTCCGTCGCGACCTTCGTATTCCTCCTGGAACAAAGGCTAGTTTTAAAATACATGTCTAGTATCTTTCTCCCTGACGTCTCTCCTCTGTAGGCTGTAGACATCGAAGCCACATTCCAGAGCGGCATGTTGCTGTTATCATGGCCCAGGATTTCTTCAACAAACTCTGCCGCAAACCCTCCCCATGCGGAGTCAGCTGAAGTCATCATTCCCATCGCTTCCGACTCACACGTCACGCCCATCACGATGAAGATCGAGTCAATGGCAATGGAAGATTGACTCTGTCCAGCGATTACCCAGTTGGAGCAGTTTGGACCCAGTACCTACCATCATTCTCTTCACATTCTCTAAGGAACTCTTGAAAGGAGTAGTACACTCTGATTCGTGTCTATCTGGGAATTTGGATCTAGCCTCGTTTAATGTTCTCGATATATTTGGGCCTTTTTGATTCGGACCTTTTTGAGGACACCTCTACTTATCGCGATATGTACTTTACTCCTTCGATGTATTTTTATGACCTGATTGTATCCTATTATGTTGTAATTACTGTATCCTACTAGAACCTCCACTACGCCGATGATATTTTTTCTTGAATATAATCCCTTCATACACGTACCTATCCTGATGTTCACCAAGACGGTCACAGCGTAAGGTGGTATACGAACCAACAAGGTAGTGGTGTCCAGGATCCTGATCATTTATTTTTCGGATGCGCCACAGCACTTAGATCAGAACCCAAAACCCTCGAAAGCCATTCAGTAGGTGTGGGGCCACGAGGTTGTTGTATTCCGGATGCCAGAGAACAAAGCAGTACTTGTCTGTCTACGAACGGACAAAGTAAGGTGTAACTAGCACAAAGATTGTGACAATCACCCTCAGGCTATAGAAGACATTTTGATATGGTCATTTTTGTTCTAGCACTGATCGCTGGCTCGAGGCAGACAAGTACATACAGTGGGATTACTCCACTCAGGTAGCAACAGGGATAATAAAAACAATACATGATTGAGCGCGCCTTCAAACAGAACTACCTTGAATACGGCCAATCGGGGGCGATGATCGCAAGTCTTGGCGGTGTGATAGCTAGTAAATGCTGCGATCGTTCAAGGATACCCCCAACTACACCTTCAGGCTTCACCGCCTCGCTCTCCAGGAAGCCTGTTCTTTAGACCGTGGTGAGAGAGTTACTCCGATTATGCTGATCCAGATTGCAGTGTTCAATGCTGCGGCGAAGGAGCCTTGGGGCCTGGACGATGATTGGGTGAGATACCGGTCCATTTAGGGTTTTAACTAAACAATGTGTTGAAGTAGAGTACTATGGGCGCTGAGTGTGAGCTTGAGGATGCCGCTTACGGTAAGGGCTGCTCAACTGCCTCGGTGCTGTCGACTGGCACGCCCCTGTCACCACGCAATTGAATGAAGGCGCTCAATACGATCGAAGAAGATATTTCGGTACCGGATCCAGGCCTGACCATGAGGTCGACACGATGCCGTCTTAAGAAATAAACTGACTCCATGTCCAGCGTAGGAGCCCCAAACGAAGCGAGCTGGGAGTCAACTTCCTACCGGGCTCTTCCTACAGCGGACATGACAGGTACATGAACCATAAAATGATCAGGTAGACCTTCTGGCGCAAGAAGCAATCCACAGCATAGAACCATAAAAGCCTCCGTCTACTTCTATCCTTGCTGGGGAGAATAGTGGTGCCTTCCCCATTATGCGGCGTCCATTGTTTGACGAATCAGCTCCTGTTGACCACGTTTCGAGATCGATGTCAAAGGTTGACGTTGCCGTCCAAATGACTCGAATCCGCAGCCGCGATCGCAAACATCATGAATGGTATGGCGGCAGTTGGAAACATAGATCATTGATGACGCGATTCAGAAGGTATAGATGCCGTCAAGAGAAGAGCGCCACGTTGCATATAAAGTCTTCGGAGATAGGTCGTGCAAATCCTTGCATGTACAGTTCTAGGGACAGGCTTGAGTCAAAGTAAGGAATGTTGAGATACTCGGACGGGGGTATGATGACGGACAAAAAGAATGGATTCCGTATCGTAACAAGATAATCTACGGCTGTATATAAGGACGAAAGGCTAATCTAAACAGCAAGAAAAAGATGCGAATGAATAAGCTCACAAGAAGCTAAAAATACCTCGGAAGGTCGACGGGCCGCGGCGGGTGTGCCGGTCAACTCCAACAAGGAAGCTTGTGATGCGTACTGTCTTTGACTCGAGTCACTACGCAAAATCGGTGGAAATGAAGATCTAGGACGTACGTGACCATAGAACATCATTGGGAGCTTGCAGGCTTGCGGCGTCAGTGATGAGTACTACAAGGCGCTTTAATCACGATGCAAATACCGGCAATTCCTGCAGTAGATATTAGGGTCAGAGAATCAGGAATTGTGTTCAGATCGAGAATGAAAGCCAAAATAGTACACGGCCAGCGCCTTTCAAGACCACGACTGGCGTCAGATCTTCCATTTCCGGTATAAAATGAAAGGCCCAAAGAAGGAAGCATGAGCGCCAGAAAATCGCGGCTAGTCATTACGCGCTATTACGATCATTGTAGACTGTAGACCATGAGCTGGTAGCCTAGAGATACATCATGGAAGCCGTCACTTCAAGCTGATACGATGCAGGACGCAGTATATGCTGTCAGCCGGAGCACAAACGTTCTCCAAGTACAGCCCAGATTGCTAAGTTATGCGATAGAGTATTGGATAGTTCTGAATAGACTGTTAACTCGGACTGTTCTTCTATATCCTATTTAAAGCGGGTTTCGTACAGGATTTCGAACCTGAGGCACTCGGGTCAATACATAGTCATAGCATATGAAGCAATCTGCAAGGTATGGAACCAAGAATCCGGAAGAAAGGACAATCGATCATGGGTATCAGGCAGCCTAAAGGAATGGTGTTAAAAGCTGTTTATAACGGAAGCTCGCCTGCTTACCACCAAGCTGTTTCCGCGGTTTTATGCGGCTGAAGAGAAGCAGCCACAGTATTTTGCCCACATTCCCTGGAGAGTGAAACGGCCGATGTGAGTGATCCGGTTCATGGATGCTCGATGGTTCCCCGATGCCAGCCTACCCACCTCAGCCTGAGCTTTTGCGTCCTGCAGTTGTTGCTGTCCTTCCGCCGTCTTTGTATAATCCACTGTTTGCTTCCCACCTTCCTTCGCAGCACCTTTCAAGTACTCCGTCCCTATATCCTGCACTAGCCCGCTAGGTTTGGCAGCTATGGGTATGGTTAGAGAGAATAGCGGTCTTAAGGGAAGGCAAGTACACATTGGAGGCTTCCCACCAGGTTGATTCGTTTCGTTATTAGACATCTCAGGGTTGGATGCGTTACAGAAGTGATTGCACGTCGCTGGGCTCTTGAACGATATACTCTGGCAGCGGAATTTGCCATAGTCCATGACAAGTACATAGACGTCCCTCAGAAGTTATTGGGAGTGGGAATAGCGCCGACAAACATCGCGCCCACTTGTCAATCTGTCCTTGATCTGTCTAACAAGAAAAATGAGTACGATCAAGGTTCGCCAAAACTGCCAACGATGAAGCCAAAATCAATCACGGCGAAAGAAAACGATCACTCCTATTACTTACAACGAACCAGTGATATAGGGGGAGGTGGAATCACAGAAGAAGCCCTTATCGTCTTCGCTCTGGCTCACGACCATTGTCAGGGTTGAAGACCTTGGAGACTGGAGTACTATACATATGCATGGTACATCGCTTGACGTTGGCGCATGAATGATCCAGGGTGTACATCAGGTGTCATAGGAATTCGAAACCGCCAGGAATTTGGAGAAACTTCTCTGATCGAACCGATATGCGCACTGTTGAAACTGGAAAACACTGCGCCGATGCAGCATGGCCATCGATAAACGGCGGACGACAAATCAGATACGATTTGTGGCTGATCAATGCGATGTTTATTCGTGATTGACCGCTAGGACCTAACGTAGGGTTTATTCAAGAGAGTTCCTTTTGTTTATTTGAATTAAAAATGGTCTTGTTTGGTAAAATAAGATAAGTTCTAACTATAAAACATTGTGTGAACAGTGGGATTGCGAATCTGACGTGGTACGAGCGGCTTTAGGAGCTGAGCAGTGGCTAGTAGTAGAACAGAAGGGTTGCTCCGTCAAGTCCTAATCGAGAGGTGGGCTGTTTGCATTTATTGAATTTCCACCACGAGCATCAACCGCTCGGGCCTCGGCGGGCCGACGGTAGCAGCTTCCCTTGACGAAATGTACAGCATCGCAGGCAAGGCCTGCAAGGGGTGGCAGATCGGTCGATCACGGACATGGTTGATGGCTCAGGTAGGTCCCCTACCCCCCCAAATAAGGAGATTGTTGGTGTATGTGATGACGAGCGGCAAAACGGCATGAGTGGGGCGGCATCAAAGGGGCCATAGCTGTAGTCAGCGAGGCATTCAACGCGTCTCTCCTGCTCTC